>WNWK01002076.1:167500-231071 GCA_009830355.1 Cherax destructor
ACTACCATCTATCAGGCAGACACCATGACACTAGGTCACCAACTATCTATCAGGCACTCTGGCACTTAGCCACCAACTATCTATCAGGCACTCTGGCATTGGGCCACTGTCTATCAGGCACTCTGTCATTGGGCCACTGTCTATCAGGCACTCTGGCACTGGGCCACTGTCTATCAGGCACATGACAGAATCATCAACTATCTATCAGGCACCATGACAGAACCATTAACTATCTATCAAGCACCATGGTACTGTGCAGCTATCTATCAGGCACCATGACATAGGGCCATCAACTATCTATCTATCAGCCACCATGACACAGGGCCCTCAACTATCAATCAGGCACCATGACACAAGGCCATCAACTATCTATCAATCAGGCCCCATGATACATAGCCATCAATTATCATCTATCTGTCAGGCACCATGACTCAGAGCCATCAACTATCTATCAGGCACCGTGATACAGTGCCATCAACTATCTATCTATCAGGCACCATTACACAGGGCCATCAACTATCTATCAGGCACCATGATACAGAGCCATCAATTATCTATCAGGCACCATGATACAGAGTCATCAACTATCTGTCAGGCACCATTACACAGGGCCATCAACTATCTATCAGGCACCATGATACAGAGCCATCAACTATCTATCTATTAGACACTATGATACACAGTCATCAACTATCTGTCAGGCACCATGACACAGGGCCATCAACTATCTATCAGGCATCATGCCACAAAGCTATCAACTATCTATCTATCTATCAGGCACCATGACCCAGGGCCATCAACTATCTATCTATCAGGCACAATGACACAGGGCCATAAACTATCTATCAGGCACCATGGTACTGGACCACTATCTATCAGGCACCATGGTACTGGACCACTATCTATCAGGCACCATGGTACTGGACCACTATCTATTAGGCACCATGACACAAAGCTATCAACTATCTATCTATCAGGCACCATGACACAAAGCTATCAACTATCTATCTATCAGGCACCATAACACAGGGCCATCAACTATCTATCAGGCATCATGCCACAAGGCTATCAACTATCTATCAGGCACCATAACACAGGGCCATCAAATATCTATCAGGCACCATAACACAGGGCCATCAACTATCTATCAGGCACCATGATGTCACGAGTGATGGTTGTATCATTTTTAAACACTTGTAACACTTGTCGTCACTTGTAACACTTGTTGTCACTTGTAACACTCGTGAACACTGAGAATAAATCCACATGTGAACGATAAAACACCTGTAACAGATTGTCTGTATATTTCGACAATCACCTGAAGAGGACCTCAGTTGGAGGTCGAGAAAAATCCCGTTAGTTTTATCGTGAATATGTTTGAATTTTTTTCTTCTAGGTGTCACGAGTGTATTTATTTCTCCGGGGGGGAATAATTTTTTTTAATTACAGAATAAATTAGTGTCTGTTATTTAATTATAATTAATTATTTTTTTTTGTGATCTAATGTAAGTACACTATTGTGATTTTCCCACATTATGATTGGTCGAGAGGTCGGCGCCTAGCACGGTGAGGCGGGAGTCCTAGCATGCTGTGGAGAGACACCTAGGTAAGGACTTAGCTTAGTAGGGAAGCTAGCTAGGTGAGGTAGGTACCTGGCTTAGTGAGGTGGCTAGCTAGGTGAGGTAGGTACCTGGCTTAGTGAGGTGGCTAGCTAGGTGAGGTAGGTACCTGGCTTAGTGAGGTGACTAGCTAGGTGAGGTAGGCACCTAGCCTATCAAAGGATATAATTAGAATCCCTCTCAGTTCTTGCAGCACTCACCTGACGTCACCTAATCTAGAAACATCATTCATAGCGTACCATCTAAGAGAAATGGAAGAGTGCAGCAGGCTTACTGACCTATGTTAGGCAGGTACACAACCAACCACATCCACTCATAGTCCAACCTGTTTAACCTCTTAAATCCACCCAAAAATTTCCGTGTCATCAACCCAGAGGAACCTATATCAAGTAACTGAACCTCTCTTAAACCTACAACCCCTGTGTCATTAACCCAAAGGACCCTATACAGTGGAAACAGAGGTTTTAAACCCCCCATTCCTAAGGACCTAAACCCTTGAGGTTCGAGAGTGCCCTTACCTCGGTGGGCAGGGAGATGGGACAGTTGAACTCCTTGAAGGGCAGGTTGGAGATAACGTGAGACTTGCGCTCCTTGGTGACACAGATATGGTCATCCTGCGACACCATGTTGTCCTGGTTGTTGGGGTTGCTAAGCCACTTCCGAAGCCAGAGCAGGTCACAGCTGCACTCCAGTGGGTTGTCTGAGGGAGGGAGACAGGGAGGAGTATGAGGGATGGGCAGAGATGAGAGGTAGATACAGAGGGGAAGGAGGGAGACAGGAAAAGGGAGGGGGACGGAAAAAAGGGGAAGGTAGGGAGGTAGATAAGATGGGAGGAAGAGAGGGAGAAATACTTACTAGAGACGTCGATCATGGTCAGGGTGTCCAGTATAGGCTGCACAGCATCTTCAGTCAAGTGAGTCATTTCGTTGTGAGAAAGTTTCAACCACTCCAGCGAGTGTAGGTCCATGAACGCCAGCGGTGGTATACTCTTGATGCTGTGTGGGGGTAGACCTGGGGTTAGAATGACCGTGTGTGGGTACACCTGGGGTTAGAATGACCGTGTGAGGGTACACCTAGGGTTAGAATGACCGTTAAAATGCAACTGTTGTGACCCGTGGTTACCTTGCTTGAGTTAACCACAAGACACCCGTGGTTACCTTGCTAGAGTTAACCACAAGACACCCGTGGTTACCTTCCTAGAGTTAACCACAAGACACCCGTGGTTATCCTAGATAAATGGGAGCAGAAGAGGGGGACCCGAGATATTAAGGGCCAAAGATAAATGCTTAGAGATAAGGGGTTGAACCAGCGAGACTGGACCTGATGATTACCCAGGATGTCTCATGCACAGAAGAGATGAAATATGAACCACAGTTGAGTGATGAATGTTGAGACGTGACTCTGAGTACATGCACTCACTGATTCTTAACACACACATACACTGGCTCTTAACACACACACACTTACTGGTTCTTGTCAAGCAAAATGTATTTGATGGTGTCACCGTAGCCCCTGAAGGCGTCCTCCTGTACGACAGAGATCTTGTTGGAGTCCAGGTCCAGCTGACGAAGGTTATGGAGGGGCCGGAGAGCGTGGGAGGGGATGTGGTCGAGGCGATTATGACCCAACTCCAGCCACTCCAAGTTACCTGCAACAACAACAAGTCACTTAGCACTGTGCTCAGCAAACACGCTGAAAACTACTTGCCAAAAGCGTTTGTAATTGTTTGGGATACAGATAAGGGTATTATTATTATCCCAGGATGCCTTAGTAGAGTATCCCAGGATAATTATTCCCGTGATAGGTGTGGTGAAGAGAGGTGGCAGTGTCTCTCCTGGGTAAGAGACAATGGTGTCACTGGTGAGACACACGCAGGTGCAGTGAGAGACACTGTCAACATTAGGCAAGGCAGCAGAGCCTAGGCATCTGTACTAAGGCTGATACACTACCTAGATATACCTGGAAGCACAGACAATGGGAGTCCACAGGGTATAATGAGAACTGCACATCACTGGCTAGCCCAAACATTATACAGCTCAGTTCTGGTCTCCACACTGCAGGGACGGATACAGATCCACTGGAGAACGTATGGAGAAGGCTAAGGAAATTAACCCGCTGCATAATGAATGTCATATACGAGGACAGACCGAGAGCTCTGAACCTTCACTCTCTCACGAGACGCAGAATGAGGGAAGATATGACTGAAGTAGAGAGAGAGAGAGAGAAAGAGAGAGAGAGATAATAAACTCAAGTATTGAGAGGATGTTAAGTATCTCCAACTTAGAAAGAACTTGGAACAAAGAACTTAAGCTGGATAAATTTAGCAATAGTGTTGTAGATGGAAGGGAGGGGCGAGGGTGTGAGGAATAGAATGGTACCCCAAAAAACCAGCACTGGAGAGAACCTGATGGCGATATATCGGTCACTCCCGGAGCATTGTCAAGTCACAAGTTGGGCGAGAAGAGTAGAGAAGGTCACAAGATCACACAGTAGGTGGGCAGGGGTAGTAGTAATGGTAGTAGTAGTAGCAACAGTAGTAGTAGTAGCAACAATAGTAGTAGTTAGACACGGAGATACTAGTACTTACTTTCTAAGCCAGCAAAGGCCCTAGCACTGATGTTTACAATATGATTGTGTTCAATGTTGAGGGAGTTGAGCACTGTGAGGTCACTGAACACGTTCTCCTGGATGGTGGTGATCAAGTTGTGCTCTAGTTTCAGCATGTCCAGCTTGTGAAGACCTGTGGATACACCACACTCTTAGTACACGCTTAGTGTAATATATATATATATATATATATATATATATATATATATATATATATATATATATATATATGTCGTGCCGAATAGGTAAAACTTGCTATTTTGTCTTAAATAGAACACTCTTCTTGCCGAATAAGGCAAGTGAAAATTTGAGTATGGAATAATTTCGCAATAATCCTTATGAACGTAACGAAAACAAATATATTTCACAGTGTTTGTTTATTATTAAATTATATTGTAAACTTATCTAAAATATTTTTCGTTGGATAAAGCTAAATTAAATTGCGCTTGTTATAATAAGGTTAGGTAAGTTTTCTAAGGTTCTTTTGGTACAAAATTGTTAATTTTTACATTAACATAATTGAAAAAAATATATCTTTAAACGTATAAGAGAAAATTTTAGAAAGGACTTTAATTTATAAATGAGTTCTTGCTAATTGACAGCACTCCTGTCAGTGTACATACTGAGAGGCGTACCTCGTGTACATACCGAGAGGCGTACCTCGTG
Organism: Cherax destructor; assembly: GCA_009830355.1. Taxonomy (NCBI): domain Eukaryota; kingdom Metazoa; phylum Arthropoda; class Malacostraca; order Decapoda; family Parastacidae; genus Cherax; species Cherax destructor. Next base: position 172,393 of record WNWK01002076.1, read on the forward strand.
TACATACCAAGAGGCGTACCTCGTGTACATACTGAGAGGTGTACCTCGTGTACATACCAAGAGGCGTACCTCGTGTACATACTGAGAGGCGTACCTCGTGTACATACCGAGAGGCGTACCTCGTGTACATACCGAGAGGCGTACCTCGTGTACATACCGAGAGGCGTACCTCGTGTACATACCGAGAGGCGTACCTCGTGTACATACCGAGAGGCGTACCTCGTGTACATACCGAGAGGCGTACCTCGTGTACATACCGAGAGGCGTACCTCGTGTACATACCGAGAGGTGTACCTCATGTCCATACATACACAGAAATATACCTCTGTATACATACACGGGGAGATACACACCTTTCAGTGTATATATATACACTCCTAGTGAGTTTCTATACACTATATACTATACAAGAATTAACTATTAACTCAAGAAATATATTACTAAATGCAAGTAAGAAGGTAGAAATAATAATAATAATAATAATAATAATAATTATTATTATTATTATTATTATTATTATTATTAAAAAAATCTCGAAATGAGATTTAACTTCAACGAATCCGATAATGAACGAGGTAGAGGTGAGGTAGAGGTGCCTACGTACCCTGGAAGGCACCGTCAGGTATATGACTGATGCGGTTCTCGTGGAGGTCCAGAACCTCCAGGTTGGTCAGAGGGTGAAAGGTGTCTGTCGGGATGTCGTCAAGCAAGTTCTTGCCTAAGTTCAATCTTAGAAGCTTCCTGCAGCACCAGCAGACAGCCAGCAGCAGCAGACAGCATCAGCAGACAGCAGCAGCAGGGGGCGAGTCGGAGGGGAGAGGATTAGTTAGTAAGTTTACATGTAGCGCTAAACCCATGTGGGTGCCACAGCGCTGCGGATCATGTGTAGAACAGCGAACCTGAGCCAGCAGGCACTTCTTTCTGACAGCTTTATCAAGCTTTCTAACAGTCCTAGCTTTATTAAGCTTTCCAAAACTTTCTAGCAACTCTAGCTTTATTAAGCTTGTTAACAGTTCAAGCTTTATTAAGCTTTCTAACAGTCCAAGCTTTATTGACCTTTATAAGAACCCTAATTCAGTAAAGCATTATAACTACCCAAGCTTAACATAAAAAGAAACCTAAGATTGCCAAGCTTATTAAAAGGGTTCTGAACGTACCTTCCTATGCCCTTGAAGGCGTTATCGTCTATATGTTGGATCTTGTTCTCGTAGAGGGAGAGTCTCTCGAGCACCGTCAGGCCAGAGAACGCACCCTCGTTCAGAACCTGTATCTGGTTGTAGTTTAGGTTCAGGAATGTCAGCCCTTTAAGAGATGCCAGTGCCAGTGACGGTACCTGCCAGGTGACACAACCATGATTATTATTATTATTTGTTAGTAGTTATTATTATTAGTTATACCATAAGTCTTGATATCACTCAGTTTAGAGGCTCTAACATGATCAAATACTCTGCTAAGTTCCCACTAGACTCTAGAGGATGAGAGGTGTATGTCTCAGTGTATGTACACTGGGAGGTGTATGTCTCAATGTATGTACACTGGGAGGTGTATGTCTCAGTGTATGTACACTGAGGGGTGTATGTCTCAGTGTATGTACACTGAGAGGTATATACTCATATACACAGAGAGGTGTATATAAACTGAGAGGTATATACACACTGAGAGGTGCATATACACTGAGAGGTGTATATACACTGAGAGGTGTATATACATATACACCATCGAACACAGTTTCTGTCACTCATACAACATACACAGTTTACCTCGTATTCACACCTTGACCCTCTCTCTCACTAGCACCTGACGTAACCTCTGACCTCTCTGCCTCTGAGGCTGACCTCTAGAGGCTTGTATACAAGACAGCAGAGTCTGCTGGCTTTTTTTCTTCTGCATGGCTTATAAAGCCAAGACATTAGTTGAACCTAGTGGCTTTATTTTCCTTGTTAGCGTACCTACCAGGTAGGTACGTAGGTAGGTACGTAGGTAGGTACGTATGTAGGTACTTAGGTACGTAGGAAGGACGGTAGACAGATAAAGAGGGCAGGAAGGTAAAGTAGGTATGTAAATAGGTACGTAGGCATGTAAATAGGTACGTAGGTATGTAAATAGGTACGTAGGTATGTAAATAGGTAAGTAGGTTGGTAAAGTAGGAAGGCAGGTAGGTAGGCAGGTAGGTAAAGTAGGTAGGCAGGTAGGTAGGCAGGTAGGATAGAGTAAGAGGAGTGCAAGGCAGGTAGAGGCAGAGTGAAGATGACAGTGTACAGGATGAAAGAGTAGCAGGTAGGCAGGTAAAGTAGGTAGAGCAGGTAGTAGCATAGGTAGGCAGGTAGGTAAAGAGGTAGGCAGGAGGCAAAGTAGGTAGGCACGTGCAAAAGGAGTGCACTAACGCAGTGGTGCAGTGAGGTAAATGCAGGTAGGGCTAGGAGTAGAAAGCAGGTAGGTAAATTAGGAGGCAGGTAGGTAAAGTAGGTAGGCAGGTAGGTAAAGCAGGTAGGCATATAGGTAAAGTAGGTAGGCAGGTAGGTAAAGTAGGTAGACAGGAAGGTTAGGTAGGTAGGTAGGTTAGGTAAAGCAGGTAGACATGGAGGTTAGGTAGGCAGGTACAGTAGTTAGGTACGCAGGTAGGTAGCAACATCAGATTTGCTGAAACAAAAGTTAATTAGGGCAAGTCGTTAGGTGTAATTATGTGACACTTTCAAGGATTCATAATTTCCTTGTTTTTATAGAGAGGGAATGAAAGCAGGAGCATGGGAATGAAAGCAGGAACATGGGAATGAAAGCAGGAACATAGGAATGAAAGAAGGAACATGGGAATGAAAGCAGGAACATGGGAATGAAAGCAGGAACATGGGAATGAAAGCAGGAACATGGGAATGAAAGCAGGAACATGGGAATGAAAGCAGGAACATGGGAATGAAAGCAGGAACATGGGAATGAAAGCAGGAACATGGGAATGAAAGCAGGAACATGGGAATGAAAGCAGGAACATGGGAATGAAAGCAGGAACATGGGAATGAAAGCAGGAACATGGGAATGAAAGCAGGAACATGGGAATGAAAGCAGGAACATGGGAATGGAAGCAGGAACATGGGGATGAAAGCAGGAACATGGTAATGAAGGCAGGAACATGGGAATGAAAGCAGCAACGTGGGAATGAAAGCAGCAACGTGGGAATGAAAGCAGCAACGTGGGAATGAAAGCAGCAACGTGGGAATGAAAGCAGCAACGTGGGAATGAAAGCAGCAACGTGGGAATGAAAGCGACAACGTGGGAAGGAAAGCAGCAACGTGGGAATGAAAGCAGCAACGTGGGAATGAAAGCAGCAACTTGGGAATGAAAGCAGCAACGTGGGAATGAAAGCAGCAACGTGGGAATGAAAGCAGCAACGTGGGAATGAAAGCAGCAACGTGGGAATGAAAGCAGCAACGTGGGAATGAAGCAAAGTGATCGAAGTCCGTCTGTAGCAAAAGTTATTTTGGGATGTTTCTGATGTGTGTGTGTGTTTATATATGCGTGTGGTGTGTGTATGTGTGCGTGTATATGTGTACGTATTTGTTTGTGTATGGGGTGTCTCTCATTCTCTCTCTCTCTCCCTCTCTCTCCCTCTCTCCCTCTCCCACTCTGCACTTACCTCCCTGATCTTGTTGTTAGAGAGGTCGAGGGTAGAGAGAGTGCTGCCCAGGGCAGATAGCGACGACCTCTCAATAACGCTGACGTTACTTCTGATGATGTTAAGGTGACGTACGTCGAGGCCCAGGAAGACGTAGTCAGGCAGCCTGGGCAGGTTGCAATTCCTAAACTTCATCCAGTAGATAGTATATGGATTCTTTTTGAGCACGTCCAGAGCGTTCCTGACGTGCTTCTGGTCAGCGTGGTCACACACGATGTCCAGGCCTGTGGATGTACAGTGTTACTCCCTTGAACCATCTGTCTCTGTCAGTGCTGGGGGGTGCGACAGAGTGAGGGGGGCTACAGAGTGAGGGGGTGCTACAGAGTGAGGGGTGCTACAGAGTGAGGGTGCTACAGAGTGAGGGGTGCTACAGAGTGAGGGCAAGTGAGTGCTACAGAGTGAGGGGGTGCTACAGAGTGAGGGGGTGCTACAGAGTGAGGGTGCTACAGAGTGAGGGTGCTACAGAGTGAGGGGTGCTACAGAGTGAGGGGTGCTACAGAGTGAGGGGTGCTACAGAGTGAGGGGGTGCTACAGAGTGAGGGGGTGCTACAGAGAGTGAGGGGTGCTACAGAGTGAGGGGGTGCTACAGAGTGAGGGTGCTAGAGTGAGGGTGCACAGAGTGAGGGGTGCTACAGAGTGATGGGGTGCTACAGAGTGAGAGGTGCTACAGAGTGAGGGGTGCTACAGAGTGAGGGGTGCTACAGAGTGAGGGGTGCTACAGAGTGAGGGGTGCTAGAGTGAGGGTGCTACAGAGTGAGGGGTGCTAGGGAGTGAGGGTGCTACAGAGTGAGGGTGCTACAGAGTGAGGGGTGCTAGAGTGAGGGTGCTACAAGAGTGAGGGGGTGCTACAGAGTGAGGGGGTGCTACAGAGTGAGGGTGCTACAGAGTGAGGGGTGCTACAGAGTGAGGGGTGCTAGAGTGAGGGGTGCTACAGAGTGAGGGGTGCTACAGAGTGAGGGTGCCAGAGTGAGGGTGCTACAGAGTGAGGGTGCTACAGAGTGAGGGTGCTACAGAGTGAGGGGTGCTACAGAGTGAGGGGTGCTAGAGTGAGGGGTGCTACAGAGTGAGGGGTGCTACAGAGTGAGGGGTGCTACAGAGTGAGGGTGCTACAGAGTGAGGGGTGCTAGAGTGAGGGTGCTACAGAGTGAGGGGTGCTACAGAGTGAGGGGTGCTAGAGTGAGGGTGCTACAGAGTGAGGGGTGCTAGAGTGAGGGTGCTACAGAGTGAGGGTGCTAAGAGTAGGTTGTGCTCAGAGTGAGGGGTGCTAGAGTGAGGGTGCTACAGAGTGAGGGGTGCTAGAGTGAGGGGTGCTAGAGAGTGAGGGGTGCTAGAGAGGAGGGGTGCTAGAGTGAGGGGTGCTAGAGAGGAGTGCTAGAAGTGAGGGTGCTAGAGAAAGGGGAGGTGGTGCTAGAGAGTGAGGTGGTTCTAGAGAGGGAGAAGCTGGTGCTAGAGAGTGAGGGGGCTAGAGAGGGGAGGTGGTGCTAGAGAGGGGGGAGGTGGTGCTAGAGAGTGAGGTGGTTCTAGAGAGGGAGAAGCTGGTGCTAGAGAGCGAGGGGGTGCTAGAGAGGGGGAGGGTGGTGCTTGAGAGTGAGGGGGTCCTAGAGAGGGGAGAGGTGGTGCTGAAGAGGAAGGTGGTGCTAGAGAGGGTGAGGTGGTGCAACAGAGAGGGAGGTGGTGCTAGAGAGGGGGAGGTGGGGCTAGAGAGGGAGGTGGAGCTAGAAAGGGAGGTGGAGCTAGAAAGGGAGGTGGTGTTAGAGAGGGAGGTGATGTTAGAGAGGGAGGTGGTGATAGAGAGGGAGGTGGTGATAGAGAGGGAGGTGGTGTTAGAGAGGGAGGTGGTGATAGAGAGGGAGGTGGTGATAGAGAGGGAGGTGGTGTTAGAGAGGGAGGTGGTGTTAGAGGGAGGTGGTGTTAGAGAGGGAGGTGGTGTAGAAGGAGGTGGTGAGATAGGGAGGTGTTAGAGAGGGAGGTGGTGATAGATAGGGGTGGTGGACGAGGGCAAGGGGTGATACAGGAGGGGAAGGGGTGGTGCAGGAGGGAAGGGTGGTGCAGGAGGGGAAGGGGTGGTGCAGGAGGGAAGGGGTGGTGCAGGAGGGAGGGTGGTCATGCAGGAGAAGGTGGTGCAGAGGGGAGAGGTGGTCAATGAAAGTAGGAGAGGCACTCAGTTGGGAGAGGGACTGGGAAAGGGAGGGAGGAGTGAGAAAGGAGGGAGGAGGAGAAAGGGAGGGAGGAGTGAGAAAGGGAGGGAGAGTGAGAAAGGGAGGAGAGGAGTGAGAAAGGAGGGAGAGGAGAAAGGAGGAGAGGAGTGAGAAAGGAGAGGAGGATGAGAAAGGAGGAGGAGGAGAAAGGGAGGAGGAATGAGAAAGAGGAGAGGAGAAAGGAGGGAGGAGGAGAAAGGGGGAGGAGGAAGGAAGGAGGAGGGAAAGGAGGAGGAGGAGCGAGAAAGGAGGGAGGAGTGAGAAAGAAGGGAAAGGTTGAAAGGGAGGAGGAAAGAAGGGAGGAGTGGGAAAGAAGGGAGGAGTGGAAAGAAGGGAGGAGTGGGAAAGAAGGGGAGGAGTGGGAAAGAAGGGGAGGAGTGGAAAGAAGGGGAGGAGTGGGAAAGGGAGAGGGAGGAGTGGGAAAGGAGAGGAGGAGTGGGAAGAGGGGAGGAGGGAAGGAGGGAGGAGGAGGGGGTGAGAAGGGGGTGAGACAGTGGGGGAACAGTGGGGGTGAGACAGTGGGGTGAGACAGTGGGGTGAGACAGTGGGGGTGAGACAGTGGGGGTGAGACAGTGGGGTGAGACAGTGGGGGTGAGACAGTGGGGGTGAGACAGTGGGGTGAGACAGTGGGGTGAGACAGTGGGGGTGAGACAGTGGGGTGAGACAGTGGGGTGAGACAGTGGGGTGAGACAGTGGGGTGAGACAGTGGGGTGAGACAGTGGGGGTGAGACAGTGGGGTGAGACAGTGGGGTGAGACAGTGGGGTGAGACAGTGGGGTGAGACAGTGGGGGTGAGACAGTGGGGTGAGACAGTGGGTGATACAGTGGGGTGAGACAGTGGGGTGAGACACTGGGGTGAGACACTGGGGGTGAACTAGACATGAGTGAGACACTGAACAATGCTGAGACACTGAGAGACTAGAACATGCTATGGACATACTAGAACAAGATACTGTTACAAGTGCTAGAGGGGACAGTGAAGGAGATAGAGGGGAGGTGGAGGGAGGATGAGGAGGAGGAGGATGGGAAGGAGTGGAGGATCTAGAGGGGAACATTAAATGAATAAAAATGGAGGTGTTGCAGATGGTTCAGGTGGTGTTTGATGGTTTAAGTGGTGTTTGATGGTTCAGGTGGTGTTTGATGGTTCAGGTGGTGTTAATGGTTGAGCTGGTGTTGATGGTTGAGCTGGTGATGATGGTTGAGCTGGTGTTGCAGGTGGTGTTAATGGTTGAGCTGGTGTTGATGGTTGAGCTGGTGTTGATGGTTGATCTGGTGTTGCAGGTGGTTCAGGTGGTGTTGATGGTTGAGCTGGTGTTGATGATTGAGCTGGTGTTGATGGTTCAGGTGGTGTTGATGGTTGAGCTGGTGTTGATGGTTGAGCTGGTGTTGATGGTTCAGGTGGTGTTGATATTTGAGCTGGTGTTGATGGTTGAGCTGGTGTTGATGGTTCAGGTGGTGTTGATGGTTGAGCTGGTGTTGCAGGTGGTTCAGGTGGTGTTGATGGTTGAGCTGGTGTTGATGATTGAGCTGGTGTTGATGGTTCAGGTGGTGTTGATATTTGAGCTGTGTGTGGATGGTTGAGCTGGTGTTGATGGTTCAGGTGGTGTTGATGGTTGAGCTGGTGTTGCAGGTGGTTCAGGTGGTGTTGATGGTTGAGCTGGTGTTGATGATTGAGCTGGTGTTGATGGTTCAGGTGGTGTTGATGGTTGAGCTGGTGTTGATGGTTGAGCTGGTGTTGATGGTTGAGCTGGTGTTGATGATTGAGCTGGTGTTGATGGTTCAGGTGGTGTTGATGGTTGACCTGGTGTTGATGATTGAGCTGGTGTTGATGGTTCAGGTGGTGTTGATGGTTGAGCTGGTGTTGATGGTTGAGCTGGTGTTGATGGTTCAGGTGGTGTTGATGGTTGAGCTGGTGTTGATGGTTGAGCTGGTGTTGATGGTTCAGGTGGTGTTGATGGTTCAGGTGGTGTTGATGGTTGAGCTGGTGTTGATGGTTGAGCTGGTGTTGAGTTCAGGTGGTGCTGTCTGAGCTGGTTTGATGGTTCAGGTGGTGTTGATGGTTCAGGTGGTGTTAATGGTTCAGGTGGTGTTGATGGTTGAGCTGGTGTTGATGGTTCAGGTGGTGTTGATGGTTGAGGTGGTGTTGATGGTTCAGGTGGTGTTAATGGTTCAGGTGGTGTTGATGGTTCAGGTGGTGTTAATGGTTCAGGTGGTGTTGATGGTTGAGCTGGTGTTGATGGTTGAGCTGGTGTTGATGGTTCAGGTGGTGTTGCAGGTGGTTCAGGTGGTGTAGATGGTAGTGCAGTGTTACCAAGTCTGGTATAATGACAAGCACATCATTCTTAAGAATGACATCAGTCATAATATCCAACACGTCCCCTCTCCCACTCATTATTATCACGTCCCCTCTCCCACTCATTATTATCATGTCCCACTCATCATTATCACGTCCCACTCATCATTATCACGTCCCACTCATCATTATCATGTCCCACTCATCATTATAATGTCCCACTCATCATTATCATGTCCCACTCATCATTATCACGTCCCACTCATCATTATCATGTCCCACTCATCATTATCACGTCCCACTCATCATTATCACGTCCCACTCATCATTATCATGTCCCACTCATCATTATCATGTCCCACTCATCATTATCACGTCCCACTCATCATTATCACGTCCCACTCATCATTATCATGTCCCACTCATCATTATCATGTCCACTCATCATTATCACGTCCCACTCATCATTATCACGTCCACTCATCATTATCACGTCCCACTCATCATTATCGTCCCACTCATCATTATCATGTCCCACTCATCATTATCACGTCCCACTCATCATCATGTCCCACTCATCATTATCATGTCCCACTCATCATTATCACGTCCCACTCATCATCATGTCCCACTCATCATTATCACGCCCCACTCATCATTATCATGTCCCACTCATCATTAACACGTTCTCATTATTTTCACGTTCACTCTCTTTCACTCATTACCACGTCCACTCCCACTCATCACGTCCACTCTCCCACTCATCATCACGTCCCCTCTCCCACTCATCATCACGTCCCCTCTCCCACTCATCATCACGTCCCCTCTCCCACTCATCATCACGTCCCCTCTCCCACTCATCATCACGTCCACTCTCCCACTCATCACGTCTACTCTTCCACTCATCATCACGTCCACTCTCCCACTCATCACGTCCACTCTCCCACTCATCATCACGTCCACTCTCCCACTCATCATCACGTCCACTCTCCCACTCATTACGTCCACTCTCCCACTCATCACGTCCACTCTCCCACTCATCACGTCCACTCTTCCACTCATCACGTCCACTCTCCCACTCATCACGTCCACTCTCCCACTCATCATCACGTCCACTCTCCCACTCATCACGTCCACTCTCTTTCACTCATTACCACGTCCACTCTTCCACTCATGACGTTCACTCTCCCACTCATCACGTCCACTCTCCCACTCATCACGTCTACTCTCCACTCATCACGTCCACTCTCCCACTCATCACGTCCACTCTCCACTCATACGTCCACTCTCCACTCATTACGTCCACTCTCCCGCTCATCACGTCCACTCTTCCACTCATCACGTCCACTCTCCCACTCATCACGTCCACTCTCCCACTTATCACGTCCACTCTCCCACTCATCACGTCCACTCTCCCACTCATCACGTCCACTCTTCCACTCATCATCACGTCCACTCTTCCACTCATCACGTCCACTCTTCCACTCATCACGTTCACTCTCCCACTCATCACGTCCACTCTCCCACTCATCACGTCCACTCTTCCACTCATCACGTCCACTCTTCCACTCATGACGTTCACTCTCCCACTCATCACGTCCACTCTCCCACTCATCACGTCCACTCTCCCACTCATCACGTCCCAATCATTACATTAACACTTATGGTTGACATTTTTACTCTAAACTACAACTATAACTATAAGGCAGTTATTGATTGGTGTAATTATATAAGCAGACATTGATCCTATAATTATTTATTACAGGTCTCAGGTATGGATTACATATTATTTGCGACTGGCAACACTTTTCTATAATTTGAAAATTGTCAGCCACAAGAAATTGTCTTCAAGTATCTAAAATGTACAGGAATAGCAATGAATATATTAAAAGAGACCATAAACACAGAATGCTGAAGCGAAGCATTGTAGTGAGCATTATGAGGCCACTCAGTAAGCACTGTGAGGCCACTCAGTGAGCGTTGTGAGGCAACTCAGTGAGTATTGTGAGGCCACTCAGTGAGCATTATGAGGCCACTCAGTGAGCATTATGAGGCCACTCAGTGAGCATTATGAGGCCACTCAGTGAGCATTATGAGGCCACTCAGTGAGCATTGTGAGGCCACTCAGTGAGCATTATGAGGCCACTCAGTGAGCATTGTGAGGCCACTCAGTGAGCATTATGAGGCCACTCAGTGAGCATTGTGAGGCCACTCAGTGATTATTGTGAGGCCACTCAGTGAGCATTATGAGGCCACTCAGTGAGCATTATGAGGCCACTCAGTGAGCATTATGAGGACACTCAGTGAGCATTATGAGGACACTCAGTGAGCATTATGAGGCCACTCAGTGAGTATTGTGAGGCCACTCAGTGAGCATTATGAGGACACTCAGTGAGTATTATGACACTCAGTGAGCATTATGAGGACACTCAGTGAGCATTGTGAGGCCACTCAGTGAACATTATCAGGCTACTCAGTGAGCATTGTGAGGCCAGTGAACATTATCAGGCCACTCACTGAGCATTGTGAGGACACTCAGTGAACATTATGAGGCCACTCAGCGAGCATCTTGAGACCATTTAACCATCATTAAACACATTTTATGCACACTTTAATTCTCCTCAGCTGACATTAGTTTCTTCAACACAAACAGTTGTTTTTTTCTCGTGGCACTTAGTGAAGCCCTCTACACAAGGTGTAAAGCTCTGGCAGGCAGCCTGGTAGGTAGGCTGGCTGGCAGGTAGGCTGGCTGGCTGGTAGGCTGGCTGGCTGGTAGGCTGGCTGGCAGGTAGGCTGGCAGAGAGGCTGGCAGTCGCCTTCTAAAACTGCTCCTCATTACCAGACTTTCTACAGAGTTCCCACCTGCTTCTACCTCCATTAATTCCCATCTCTTAGTTTTAATCAAGTTGACGGTGTAAACGCAAGTTTCTGAGATGGTTAAAGTTTACCAGAAGTGAAAAATACAGTGATAATGTAAGATAGAAAGCTGTTTTATCTTGAGACTGACACCCTCCTCGGTACATTGAATCTGACTGTGTCTAGATGTGTTGAATATTGTAGTCTGACTACTCGGGTTCCAGGACTCTGAAATGTGTCAGGAGATACAGCTGTGTTGTACATCTGAGGTCACCAGGAGCCTGAGGTCACCTGAGATCATCAGGAGCCTGAGGTCACCAAAAGCCTGAGGTCACTAGGAGCCTGAGGTCACCTGAGGTCATCAGGAGCCTGAGGTCACTAGGAGCCTGAGGTCACCTGAGGTCACCAGGAGCCTGAGGTTATCAGGAGCCTGAGGTCACCTGAGGTTATCAGGAGCCTGAGGTCAAATGAGGTCACCAAGAGCCTTAGGTCACCAGAAGCCTAAGGTCACCAGGAGCCTGAGGTCACCAGGAGCCTGAGGTCACTAAGAGCTTGAGGTCACCAGGAGCCTAAGGTCACCTGAGGTCACCAGGAGCCTAAGGTCACCTGAGGTCACCAGGAGCCTAAGGTCACCTGAGGTCACCAGGAGCCTAAGGTCACCTGAGGTCACCAGGAGCCTAAGGTCAGCAGGAGCTGGAGGTCACCAGGAGCCTAAGGTCACCAGGAACTTGAGGTCACTTGGAAGTCAGCAGGAGCTGGAGGTCACCAGAAGCCTGAGGTCACCAGGAACTTGAGGTTAGGAGTGTTAGAGGTGGATTAAGAGAAGTTTCAAATCTACCTGAATGACCGTCACTGAGAGTCACTTCCCTGGTTACCCAATAAATGCTGTACGGTGCTTGATCCACTTCCTCGCGTCAAACACTTGTGGCAGACACTGACTCATGATGTGTACTTACCTATTTGTGGTTACAGGGAGTCGAGTCATAGCTCCTGGCCCAGCCTCTTCACTGATCGCTACTAGGTCCACTCTCTAGCTGCTCCATGAGCTTTATCATACCTCTTCTTAAAACTATGTATAGATCCTGCCTCCACTACGTCACTCTCCAGATTGTTCCACTATCATGGCCTCCCTATCCCTCCTGTCCTCCAGTGTCGTCAGGGTGATTTCCCTTAACCTCTCCTCGTAGGACATACCCTTTGGCTCAGGGACTAGTCTTGTTGCAAACCTTTGCACTTTCTGTAATTTACTGACGTGCTTGACGAGGTGTGGGTTCCAAACTGGTGCTGCATACTCCATTATGGGCCTGACGTACGGGGTGTAGAGAGTCTTGAATGATTCCGTACTGAGGTGTCGAAATGCTATTCTCAGGTTTGCCAGGCGCCCATATGCTGCAGCAGTTATTTGGTTGATGTGCGCCTCAGGAGATGTGCCCGGTATACTCAACCCAAGATCTTTTTCCTTGGGTGAGGTTTGCAGTCTTTCGCCCCCTAGACTGTACTCTGTCTGTGGTCTTCTTTGGCCTTCTTCATCTTCATGACTTTGCATTTGGTGGGGTTAAACTCCAGGAGCCAGTTTCTGGACTAGGTTTGCAGCCTGTCCAGATCCCCTTCTAGTTCTGCCTGTTCCTCGTTCAATTGAATTCTTCTCATCAACTTCACATCATCTCCAAACAGGGACACTTCTTAGTCTATTCTTTCCATCATGTCGTTCACAAATACCAGAAACAGCACCGGTCCTAGGACTGACCCCTGTGGAACCCCACTCGTCACAGGCGCCCACTCTGACACCTCGCCACGTACCACGACTCCTTGTTGCCTTCATGACAGGTATTCCCTGATCCATTGCAGTGCCTTCCCTGTTATCCCTGCCTGGTCCTCCAGCTTTTGCACTAATCTCTTGTGTGGAACTGTGTCAAACGCCTTCTTACAGTCCAAGAATATGCAGTCTACCCACCCCTCTCTCTCTTGTCTTACTTCTTCCAAATTGTCGTAAACTCCAGTAGGTTTGTGACACAGGATTTCTCTTCCCTGAAACCGTGCTGGTTGTCGTGAATAAGCTCATTCTTTGTGTTTGTTTGTGAATGTGTGTGTGTTTGTGTGTGTGTGTGTGTGTGTGTGTGTGTGTGTGTGTGTGTGTGTGTCTACTCACCTATTTGTGGTTGCAGGTGTCGAGACTCAGCTCCTGGCCCCGCCTCTTCACTGACCGCTACTGGGTCCTCTCTCTCCCTGCTCCATGAGATTTATCATACCTCGTCTTAAAACTATGTATGGTTCCTGCCTCCACTACATCACTTCCCAGACTATTCCACTTCCTGACAACTCTATGGCTGAAGAAATGCTTCCTAACATCCTTTTGACTTATCTGAGTCTTCAACTTCCAATTAAGACCCCTTGTTTCTGTGTCCCAGCTCTGGAACATCCTGTCCCTGTCCGCCTTATCTATTCCTCGCAGTATTTTGTATGTCGCTGTCATGTCTTCCCTAACCCTTCTGTCCTTTCTTCGTAGGACAATCTCCTTAGCTCTGGGACTAGTCTTGTTGCAAACCTTTGCACTTTCTCTAATTTCTTGACGTGCTTGACCAGGTGTGGGTTCCAAACTGGTGTGTGTGTGTTTTAAATGGGGCTCGTACTTTCAGTGGTAGAGGGGGTGGTGGTGGTGATAGTGATGGTAGTAGTGGTAATGTTGATGGTAATGGTGGTAGTAGTGGTAGTAGTAGTGGTAGTGGTAGTAGTAGTGGTAGTAGTTGTGGTGGTAGTAGTGGTGGTAGTAGTGGTGGTAGTAATAGTGGTAGTAATGGTGGTGGTGGTAGTAGTGGTAGTGTTGATGGTAATGGTGGTAGTGGTAGTGGTAGTGGTAGTGGTAGTGGTAGTAGTGGTGGTAGTGGTGGTAGTGGTAGTAGTGGTAGTAGTGGTTGTAGTGGTAGTAGTGGTGGTAGTGGTAGTAGTGGTAGTAGTGTTTGTAGTGGTGGTAGTGGTAGTAGTGGTAGTAGTAGTAGTAGTGGTGGTAGTGGTGGTAGTAGTGGTAGTGGTAGTAGTGGTGGTAGTGGTGGTAGTGGTGGTAGTGGTGGTAGTGGTGGTAGTGGTAGTAGTGGTGGTAGTGGTGGTAGTGGTGGTAGTGGTGGTAGTGGTGGTAGTGGTGGTAGTGGTAGTGGTGGTGGTAGTGGTAGTAGTGGTAGTAGTGGTGGTAGTGGTAGTAGTGGTGGTAGTGGTAGTAGTGGTAGTAGTGGTGGTAGTGGTGGTAGTGGTAGTAGTGGTGGTAGTGGTATTAGTGGTAGTAGTGGTTGTAGTGGTAGTAGTGGTGGTAGTGGTAGTAGTAGTGGTAGTGGTAGTAGTGGTGGTAGTGGTGGTAGTAGTAGTAGTGGTAGTAGTGGTGGTAGTGGTGGTAGTGGTGGTAGTGGTGGTAGTGGTGGTAGTGGTAGTAGTGGTGGTAGTGGTGGTAGTGGTAGTGGTGGTAGTGGTGGTAGTGGTAGTAGTGGTGGTAGTGGTGGTAGTGGTGGTAGTGGTGGTAGTGGTCTTGTGGTGGTAGTGGTAGTGGTGGTAGTGGTGGTAGTGGTGGTAGTGGTGGTAGTAGTGGTAGTGGTAGTATTGGTGGTAGTGGTGGTAGTGGTGGTAGTAGTGGTTGTATTGGTGGTAGTGGTGGTAGTGGTGGTAGTGGAGGTAGTGGTGGTAGTGGTGGTAGTGGTGGTAGTGGTGGTAGTGGTGGTAGTGGTGGTAGTAGTAGTAGTGGTAGTATTGGTGGTAGTGGTGGTAGTGGTGGTAGTAGTGGTTCTATTGGTGGTAGTGGTGGTAGTAGTGGTAGTGGTAGTATTGGTGGTAGTGGTGGTAGTGGTGGTAGTGGTGGTAGTGGTGGTAGTAGTGGTTGTATTGGTGGTAGTGGTGGTAGTAGTGGTAGTGGTAGTATTGGTGGTAGTGGTGGTAGTGGTGGTAGTAGTGGTTGTATTGGTGGTAGTGGTGGTAGTAGTGGTAGTGGTAGTATTGGTGGTAGTGGTGGTAGTAGTGGTGGTAGTAGTGGTTGTATTGGTGGTAGTGGTGGTGGTAGTGGTAGTATTGGTGGTAGTGGTGGTAGTGGTGGTAGTGGTGGTAGTAGTGGTTGTATTGGTGGTAGTGGTGGTAGTGGTGGTTGTATTGGTGGTAGTGGTGGTAGTGGTGGTAGTAGTGGTGGTAGTGGTGGTAGTGGTGGTAGTGGTGGTAGTAGTGGTTGTATTGGTGGTAGTGGTGGTAGTAGTGGTAGTGGTAGTATTGGTGGTAGTGGTGGTAGTGGTGGTAGTGGTGGTAGTAGTGGTTGTATTGGTGGTAGTGGTGGTAGTAGTAGTAGTGGTAGTATTTGTGGTAGTGGTGGTAGTGGTGGTAGTAGTGGTTGTATTGGTGGTAGTGGTGGTAGTAGTGGTGGTAGTAGTGGTTGTATTGGTGGTAGTGGTGGTGGTAGTGGTAGTGGTAGTATTGGTGGTAGTGGTGGTAGTAATGGTAGTGGTGGTAGTAGTGGTTGTATTGGTGGTAGTGGTGGTAGTGGTGGTAGTGGTAGTAGTAGTGGTTGTATTGGTGGTAGTGGTGGTAGTGGTGGTAGTGGTGGTAGTGGTGGTAGTAGTGGTGGTAGTGGTGGTAGTGGTGGTAGTAGTGTAGTGGTGGTAGTGGTGGTAGTGGTGGTAGTGGTGGTAGTAGTGGTGGTAGTGGTGGTAGTAGTGGTAGTGGTGGTAGTGGTGGTAGGTCAAGATACTCACCTCGCTAACATCAATGGTATCTGGTCAACTCATTGATCAGTTAATACACGCTGGTGGTAAGACCACTGGCCATTGTTAAGACCACTGGCCATTGTTAGGACCACTGGCCATTGTTAAGACCACTGGCCATTGTTAAGACCACTGGCCATTGTTAAGACCACTGGCCATTGTTAAGACCACTGGCCATTGTTAGGACCACTGGCCATTGTTAGACCACTGGCCATTGTTAAACCACTGGCCATTGTTAGGACCACTGGCCATTGTTAAGACCACTGGCCATTGTTAAGACCACTGGCCATTGTTAAGACCACTGGCCATTGTTAAGACCACTGGCCATTGTTAGGACCACTGGCCATTGTTAAGACCACTGGCCATTGTTAAGACCACTGGCCATTGTTAAGACCACTGGCCATTGTTAAGACCACTGGCCATTGTTAAGACCACTGGCCATTGTTAGGACCACTGGCCATTGTTAAGACCACTGGCCATTGTTAAGACCACTGGCCATTGTTAAGACCACTGGCCATTGTTAAGACCACTGACCATTGTTAAGACCACTGGCCATTGTTAAGACCACTGGCCATTGTTAACACCACTGGCCATTGTTAAGATTACTGGCCATTGTTAAGATTACTGGCCATTGTTAAGATTACTGGCCATTATTAAGACCACTGGCCATTGTTAAGACCACTGGCCATTGTTAAGACCACTGGCCATTGTTAAGACCACTGGCCATTGTTAAGTCCACTGGCCATTGTTAAGACCAATGGCCATTGTTAAGTCCACTGGCCATTGTTAAGACCACTGACCATTGTTAAGATTACTGGCCATTGTTAAGACCACTGGCCATTGTTAAGACCACTGGCCATTGTTAAGACCACTGGCCATTGTTAATATTACTGGCCATTGTTAAGACCATTGACCATTATTAAGACCACTGGCCATTGTTAAGACCATTGACCATTGTTAAGACCACTGGCCATTGTTAAGACCACTGGCTATTGTTAAGACCACTGGCCATTGTTAAGACCATTGACCATTGTTAAGACCACTGGCCATTGTTAAGACCATTGACCATTGTTAAGACCACTGGCCATTGTTAAGACCATTGACCATTGTTAAGACCACTGGCCATTGTTAAGACCACTGGCCATTGTTAGGACCACTGGCCATTGTTAAGAACACTGGCCATTGTTAAGACCATTGACCATTAAGACCACTGGCCATTGTTAAGACCACTGGCCATTGTTAAGACCACTGGCCATTGTTAAGACCACTGGCCATTGTTAAGACCACTGGCCATTGTTAAGACCATTGACCATTGTTAAGACCATTGACCATTGTTAAGACCACTGACCATTGTTAAGACCACTGACCATTGTTAGGACCACTGGCCATTGTTAAGACCACTGACCATTGTTAAGACCACTGGCCATTGTTAAGACCACTGGCCATTGTTAAGACCACTGGCCATTGTTAAGACCACTGGCTATTGTTAAGACCACTGGCCATTGTTAAGACCATTGACCATTGTTAAGACCACTGGCCATTGTTAAGACCATTGACCATTGTTAAGACCACTGGCCATTGTTAAGACCATTGACCATTGTTAAGACCACTGGCCATTGTTAAGACCACTGGCCATTGTTAGGACCACTGGCCATTGTTAAGAACACTGGCCATTGTTAAGACCATTGACCATTGTTAAGACCACTGGCCATTGTTAAGACCACTGGCCATTGTTAAGACCACTGGCCATTGTTAAGACCACTGGCCATTGTTAAGACCACTGGCCATTGTTAAGACCATTGACCATTGTTAAGACCATTGACCATTGTTAAGACCACTGACCATTGTTAAGACCACTGACCATTGTTAGGACCACTGGCCATTGTTAAGACCACTGACCATTGTTAAGACCACTGGCCATTGTTAAGACCACTGGCCATTGTTAAGACCACTGGCCATTGTTAAGACCACTGGCCATTGTTAAGACCACTGGCCATTGTTAAGACCACTGGCCATTGTTAAGACCACTGACCATTGTTAAGACCACTGGCCATTGTTAAGACCACTAGCCATTGTTAAGACCACTGGCCATTGTTAAGACCACTGGCTATTGTTAAGACCATTGACCATTGTTCAGGTCTCTGGCCATTAAGATTGGCCAGTCAGGAAGTGTGGACACTGTCCACCCGAGGGTAGGGAAATTACTGTCTAATGATAGGAGGGGAGGGGAGGGAGGAGGGTAGAAGGGAAGAAGAGGGGCGAAGGAAAAGCAAGAGAGGGAGGAGGAAGATGAATGAAGAGAAGAAGAAAGGAAGAGGGAAGGAAGAGGAGAGGAGGAGGATGTAGAAGAGGAGGAAGGAGGGGAGGGAAGGAAGGAGGAGGGAAAGGAGGGTAGGAAAAGGAGGGGAGGGAAGGAAGAGAAGGAAAGAAGGAAATAAGAGGGAGGAAGTAAGGAAGGGGAGGGAGGAAGGAGGGAGGAAAGGAGGGAAGGAGGAAGGAAGGAAGGATGGGAGGGAGGGAAGGAGGGAGGGAAGGAAGGAGGAGAGGGAACGAGGGAAGGGAAGGAAGGAGGAGAGAGAACGAGGGAAGAGAAGGAAGGAAAGAGGAGGGAAGGAAGGAGGGAAGGAGGGAAAGAAGGCGAGGGAGGACGGAAGGAATGAAGGAGGAGAGGAGGGAAGGAAGGAGGAAGAAGGGGAGGAAAGGAAGGAGGGAGGGACGGAAGGAAGGAAGGAGGGAGGTACGGAAGGAGGGAGGGAAGAGAAGGAAGGAGCCAAGGAGGAGGAAGGAAGGAAGGTAGGGAAGGAAGGAAGGAGGGAGGGTAAGGAGGGTAGGGAAGGAAGGAGGGAGGAGATAAGGAAGGAGGGAAGGAGGAAGGAAGGAAGGAGGAGGAGGAAGGAGGAGGAAGAAGGAGGGAAGGAGAGGAGGAGGGAAGGAAGGAAAGAGAGGACGGAATGAAGGAGGAGGAGGGAAGGAAAGAGAGGAGGGAAGGAAGGAGGGAGGGGAGGGAAGAAAGGAGGGAGGAAGGAACGAGGAGGAGGGAAGGAAGGAGAGGAGGAAGGAAGGAAGGAAGGAGGGAGGAAGGAAGGAGAGGAGGAAGGAAGGAAGGAAGGAGGGAGGAAGGAAGGATAGGGAAGGAAGGAGGAGAGAGAGAAAGAAGAAAGGTAGGGAGGGAAGGAGGGAAAGGGAGGGAAAGAGGGAAGGGGAGGGAAGGAAGGAGGGGAGGAAGGAGGGGAGGGAAAGGGGCATAGCTACCACTGGACTACGTTGGAAGCAGGATTAACTTCAGTGTAGTGGATTTCAATGAAGTGGGATTAACTTCAGTGTAGTGGATTTCAATGAAGTGGGATTAACTTCAGTGAAGTGGATTTCAATGAAGTGGGATTAACTTCAGTGAAGTGGATTTCAATGAAGTGGGATTAACTTCAGTGAAGTGGATTTCAATGAAGTGGGATTAACTTCAGTGAAGTGGATTTCAATGAAGTGGGATTAACTTCAGTGAAGTGGATTTCAATGAAGTGGGATTAACTTCAGTGAAGTGGATTTCAATGAAGTGGGATTACCTTCAGTGAAGTGGGATTAACTTCAGTGAAGTGGATTTCAATGAAGTGGGATTAACTTCAGTGAAGTGGATTTCAATGAAGTGGGATTACCTTCAGTGAAGTGGGATTACCTTCAGTGAAGTGGGATTACCTTAAGTGAAGTGGATTTCAATGAAGTGGGATTATCTTCAGTGAAGTGGGATTAACTTCAGTGAAGTGGATTTCAATGAAGTGGGATTACCTTCAGTGAAGTGGGATTAACTTCAGTGAAGTGGATTTCAATGAAGTGGGATTACCTTCAGTGAAGTGGGATTAACTTAAGTGAAGTGGGATTAACTTCAGTGAAGTGGGATTAACTTCAGTGAAGTGGGATTAACTTCAGTGAAGTGGGATTAACTTCAGTGAAGTGGGAGTAACTTCAGTGAAGCGGAATAAAGTTTAGTGAAGCAAGAGTAACTTCACTGATGCGGAAGTAACTTCGGTGAAGCGGGAACAACTTCAGTGAAGTGAGAACAGCTTCAGCGAAGCGGGAACAACTTCAGAAAAGCGGGAATCAACTTCAGCAAAGTCGGAAAACTTCAGTGAAGCGGGAATCAACTTCAGCGAAGCGGGAACTTCAGCGAAGCGGTAGCAAGTTCAGCGAAGCGGTAGCAAGTTCAGCGAAATAGGAACAACTTCATTGAAGTGGGAAGAACTTCAGCAAAGCGGGTACTTCAGTGAAGCGGGAATCAACTTCAGTGAAGCGGGAATCAACTTCACTATCGCGGGAAACTTCAATGAAGCGTAAATCAACTTCAGTGAAGAGGGAAACAACTTCAATGAAGCGTAAATCAACTTCAGTGAAGCGGGAATCAACTTCAATGATGCGGGAATCAACTTCAGTGAAGCGGGAATCAACTTCAGTGAAGCGCTAATCAACTTCAGTGAAGCGGGAATCAACTTCAGTGAAGCGGGAATCAACTTCAGTGAAGCGGGAATCAACTTCAATGAAGCGGGAATCAACTTCAGGGAAGCGAGAATCAACTTCAGTGAAGCGGGAATCAACTTCAATGAAGCGGGAATCAACTTCAGTGAAGCGGGAATCAACTTCAGTGAAGCGGGAATCAACTTCAAGGAAGCGGGAATCAACTTCAGTGAAGCGGGAATCAACTTCAGTGAAGCGGGAATCAACTTCATTGAAGCGAGAATCAACTTCAGGGAAGCGAGAATCAACTTCAGGGAAGCGGGAATCAACTTCAGTGAAGCGGGAATCAACTTCAGTGAAGCGGGAATCAACTTCAATGAAGCGGGAATCAACTTCAAGGAAGCGGGAATCAACTTCAGTGAAGCGGGAATCAACTTCAGTGAAGCGGGAATCAACTTCAATGAAGCGGGAATCAACTTCAGGGAAGCGAGAATCAACTTCAGGGAAGCGAGAATCAACTTCAGTGAAGCGGGAATCAACTTCAGTGAAGCGGGAATCAACTTCAAGGAAGCGGGAATCAACTTCAGTGAAGCGGGAATCAACTTCAGTGAAGCGGGAATCAACTTCAATGAAGCGGGAATCAACTTCAGTGAAGCGGGAATCAACTTCAGTGAAGCGGAATCAACTTCAGTGAAGCGGGAATCAACTTCAGTGAAGCGGGGAATCAACTTCAATGAAGCGGAATCAACTTCAGGAAGCGAGAATCAACTTCAGGGAAGCGAGAATCAACTTCAGTGAAGCGGGAATCAACTTCAGTGAAGCGGGAATCAACTTCAGTGAAGCGGGAATCAACTTCAGTGAAGCGGGAATCAACTTCAATGAAGCGGGAATCAACTTCAGTGAAGCGGGAATCAACTTCAGTGAAGCGGGAATCAACTTCAGTGAAGCGGGAATCAACTTCAGTGAAGCGGGAATCAACTTCAATGAAGCGAAAATCAACTTCAGGGAAGCGGGAATCAACTTCAGTGAAGCGGGAATCAACTTCAGTGAAGCGGAAATTAACTTCAATGAAGCGAGAATCAACTTCAAGGAAGCGGGAATCAACTTCAGTGAAGCGGGAATCAACTTCAGTGAAGCGGAAATTAACTTCAATGAAGCGAGAATCAACTTCAAGGAAGCGGGAATCAACTTCAGTGAAGCGGGAATCAACTTCAGTGAAGCGGGAATCAACTTCAGTGAAGCGAGAATCAACTTCAAGGAAGCGGGTATCAACTTCAGTGAAGCGGGAATCAACTTCAGTGAAGCGAGAATCAACTTCAGGGAAGCGGGAATCAACTTCAGTGAAGCGGGAATCAACTTCAGTGAAGCTGGAATCAAATTCAGTGAAGCGGGAATCAACTTCAGGGAAGCGGGAATCAACTTCAGGGAAGCGGGAATCAACTTCAGGGAAGCGGGAATCAACTTCAGTAAACACTAAGCTAGCATAACACAAGACGGTCAACATAAAGGTGCCTCGAACACGATCACAACATGTTTGTCAGGGAGACAGGGAGGGAGGGAGGGGTGGGATCGTATCTGCTGGGACCTCCTCTTTTCTAAAACATTGCTAACTCCTGATGATGTGTCGATTAAAAACACGAAAGGCCTAGAGCATTTTATATATATATATATATATATATATATATATATATATATATATATATATATATATATATATATATATAATGCAAAAAAATCACAGTAAACAGGTGATATCAAAATATGCAAAACAACCACTATGAAAAATAGAAGAATTCAAGCGCTTTCGTGACTACTCACTTTATCAAGGAACTATGATAATGTGAGTAGTCACAAAGCTAACTTCTATTTTTCATAGTGATTTTCAATATATATATATATATATATATATATATATATATATATATATATATATATATATATATATATATATATATATATATATATATATATATATATATATATAATATATATATATATATATATATATATATATATATATATATATATATATATATATATACTATATATATATATATTTATACAGGTGGTCGAATCACAGCTCCTGGCCCCGTGTGTGTGTGTGTCCCTCTCTCTGGTTAATTGGGTTATCCAGTTCTTGACATGGGTTTGAATCCCACCCGCTCTGTGTGTAGGTCCCACGTCTGCTGCTGCATGTCACTCATGTTACTTGGCAGTCAGGTGCACGTCACTCGTGTTACTTGACGGTCAGGTGCATGTCACTCATGTTACTTGACAGTCAGGTGCATGTCACTCATGTTACTTGACAGTCAGGTGCATGTCACTCATGTTACTTGACAGTCAGGTGCATGTCACTCATGTTAATTGACAGTCAGGTGCATGTCACTCATGTTACTTGACAGTCAGGTGTATGTCACTCATGTTACTTGACAGTCAGGTGCATGTCACTCATGTTACTTGAGAGTCAGGTCCATGTCACTCGTGTTACTTGACAGTCAGGTGCATGTCACTCGTGTTACTTGACAGTCAGGTGCATGTCTCTCGTGTTACTTGACAGTCAGGTGCATGTCACTCGTGTTACTTGACAGTCAGGTGCATGTCACTCGTGTTACTTGACAGTCAGGTGCATGTCACTCGTGTTACTTGACAGTCAGGTGCATGTCTCTCGTGTTACTTGACAGTCAGGTGCATGTCACTCGTGTTACTTGACAGTCAGGTCATGTCCTCGTGTTACTTGACAGTCAGGTGCATGTCCTCGTGCTTGACAGTCAGCATGTCTCTGTGTTACTTGACAGTCAGGTGCATGTCTCTGTGTTACTTGACAGTCAGGTGCATGTCTCTCGTGTTACTTGACAGTCAGGTGCATGTCACTCGTGTTACTTGACAGTCAGGCATCTGTGTTACTTGACATCAGTGCATGTCTTTACTTGACAGTCAGGTGCATGTCACTCATGTTACTTGCCAGTCAGGTGCATGTCTCTCGTGTTACTTGACAGTCAGGTGCATGTCACTCGTGTTACTTGATAGTCAGGTCCATGTCACTCGTGTTATTTGAGTCAGGTCCATGTCACTCGTGTTATTTGAGTCAGGTCCATGTCACTCGTGTTACTTGATAGTCAGGTCCATGTCACTCGTGTTATTTGAGTCAGGTCCATGTCACTCGTGTTATTTGAGTCAGGTCCATGTCACTCGTGTTACTTGACAGTCAGGTCCATGTCACTCGTGTTATTTGAGTCAGGTCCATGTCACTCGTGTTATTTGAGTCAGGTCCATGCCACTCGTGTTACTTGACAGTCAGGTCCATGTCACTCGTGTTACTTGACAGTCAGGTCCATGTCACTCGTGTTATTTGAGTCAGGTCCATGTCACTCGTGTTATTTGAGTCAGGTCCATGTCACTCGTGTTATTTGAGTCAGGTGCATGTCACTCGTGTTATTTGAGTCAGGTCCATGTCACTCGTGTTATTTGAGTCAGGTGCATGTCACTCGTGTTATTTGAGTCAGGTCCATGTCACTCGTGTTATTTGAGTCAGGTGCATGTCACTCGTGTTATTTGAGTCAGGTCCATGTCACTCGTGTTATTTGAGTCAGGTGCATGTCACTCGTGTTACTTGACAGTCTTGGTGGTGGTGGAGGGTGATGACTGTCAGTATTCCCCCCCCCCGAATCATTCCACCCGTTAATCTGTCTGTCACTGCTTACACCGTGACTGGTGGCAGTACAGACTGCCACCCACCAGTGCCGTGACAATGTCACTGCTTACACCGTGACTGGTGGCAGTACAGACTGCCACCCACCAGTGCCGTGACAATGTCACTGCTTACACCGTGACTGGTGGCAGTACACACTGCCACCCACCAGTGTCGTGACAATGTCACTGCTTACACCGTGACTGGTGGCAGTACAGACTGCCACCCACCAGTGTCGTGACACTGTCACGAGAGGAGGGACGTACTGAGAGAGAGGGAGAGACAAAGGAGGGAGAGAGAGGAGGGAGGGAGGGAAGGAGGACCACTAACTTTGAACAATAAAAATGTCTATATACATTACCGTGTGCTGTATCACAGAGTAGTAACATTAAACAAAAATCAACGCACAGGGGGATTATATACACAGTATACACATTATATACATTAGTGATAGTAACACATTTGCTCCATATATATATATATATATTCCAAACTGCGCAGGCCAGGATTCGACCCACGACCCATCGATCCTACTAGTATCGATGGGTCAGATGGTAGGGTGACATGTACATTGTGTGGCCTTTTGAGGCTGGACAATGTGTCGTGGGGTCGAATCCTGGCCTGCCCAGTTTAATATATATATATATATATATATATATATATATATATATATATATATATATATATATATATATATATATATATATATATATATATATATTGGAGTGTGGACAAGTCAATAAAGCGCACATTAACTTACACAATCTCTCACCATTAGCGTGTACAATCAGAGGCAAGACATGATTGTCAATAGACATGCTCAGTGTAAAGAAAAACATAAAAAAATGATGAGATAGTGAGAGAAGATATAGAGAGAGAGAGAGAGAAGAGGAAGAGCAAACAGAGAGAGCATCACCCCCGCCATACACGTTGCAGACTAGATGTTGATCGTGCAGTGAGAGGCGCCTGCAACACCACGTATTCCAACACGTCTCTACAGACTAGACAGGTTAATATGATTGGCAAGCCTTGCAATGAAAAAGTAAGGGGGAGGGAAATGTTTAGGCCGTATTGGTGTCGTTCTAGAAAATAGGACAAAAAGTATAATAGGCGATGACACATACGAGGCAGTCAGCTGTCGAATTTTACCAACATATTAAAAACTTTCTTCTCAAAAGCACAGGAAGACAACTCAAAAATAATAATAATAATAATAATAATAATAATAATAATAATAATGATCACAAGAGGATGACACTTGACTCTTTATTTTTTTTTTTTTAATTAACAGTGAAGTACTGAGTTGTCGGGGTGTAATAACCAGTCGGGGGGGTTGGGGAAGGGAGGGGGTGGAGGTGTGGGTGGGGGGCAGCGAGTGGTGTGTCACCCCCCAGCACACACACACACACACACACACACACACACACACACACACACACACACACATGAAGGATTTATATTGAGAGGTGTGTATCTGTGTACATACACTGTAAGGTGAATGTATATATATATATATATATATAATGTTTATGTCTTAGTGTATATACAGAAAGGTGTGTGTGTGTGTGTGTGCGTTCTTTAGTGGATCTTAACACAAGCAGTTTAAACACTATCGGTTGTGTTGCAGTGTTGTTGACTGGTAGTGACATGGCAGGTGACATGCAGCCTTACTGAGCCTCGTGCAGTAGATAGACTTCACACCCAACCACAACCACCTTACTACACCACAACACACTAAGAATACAAGTGTAGATTAACAGGTGCACGTCAGCAGGTGACACCACCTAGCGCAACCCCACACGGGCACCTACCTATCTGTCACCTAAGTGTGGGTAGTGAGCAGTATCTATCTATCTATCTATCTATCTATATATATATATATATATATATATATATATATATATATATAGCTGTTTTAACATCTCTTCAACATGTCATCAACATTTGTCCAAGAATGGAGAAGAGGTCGGGTACTCTTAGAAGAGGTCGGGTACTCTTAGAAGAGGTCGGGTACTCTTACAAGAAGTCGGGTACTCTTAGGAGAGGTCGGGTATTCTTAGAAGAGGTCGACTACAATTAGAAGAAGTCGGGTACTCTAGAAGAGGTCGGGTATTCTTAGAAGAGGTCGGGGACTCTTAGAAGAGGTCGGGTACTCTTAGAAGAGGTCGGGTACTCTTAGGAGAGGTCGGGTACTCTTAGAAGAGGTCGACTACAGTTAGAAGAGGTCGGGTACTATTAGAAGAGGTCGGGTACTCTTAGGAGAGGTCGGGTACTCTTAGAAGAGGTCGACTACAATTAGAAGAGGCCGGGTACTCTTAGAAGAGGGAAAAAAGGAATTAGAAGGAAAGAAAGAGAGGATAGAAGAGGCACTGAGAATAAGATACTATAAGATTACAGAAAAAGAGCCCAGAAGCCTATTGAGGCCAAGAGTTCTACACAGCACCTCCCAGCTACACCCTGGAGGTTCAAGACACTGAAGATTCAAGACTGCAGGTTCAAGACTTTGGAGGTTCAAGACACTGAAAATTCAAGACACTGGAGGTTCAAGACACTGGAGGTTCAAGACAATGAAGATTCAAGACACTGGAGGTTCAAGACACTGGAGGTTCAAGACACTAAAGATTCAAGACACTGGAGGTTCACACACTGGAGGTTCAAGACACTGGAGGTTCAAGACACTGGAGGTTCAAGACACTGGTGGTTCAAGACACTGGAGGTTCAAGACTCTGGAGGTTCAAGACCACCCCC
The DNA here is from genome assembly GCA_009830355.1 of Cherax destructor. Lineage (NCBI taxonomy): Eukaryota > Metazoa > Arthropoda > Malacostraca > Decapoda > Parastacidae > Cherax > Cherax destructor. Next base: position 199,012 of record WNWK01002076.1, read on the forward strand.
ACTGGGTTTATCCTTTGTCTACCTTTTTATCTCTCGAACCCCACAAGATAGTTCAAGACTCTGGAGGTTCAAGACACTGGAGTTTCAAGACAAGGAAGGTTCAAGACACTGGTGGTTCAAGACACTGGAGGTTCAAGACACTGGAGTTTCAAGACACTGGAGGTTCAAGACACTGGAGATTCAAGACACTGGAGGTTCAAGACACTGGAGGTTTAAGACACTGGAGATTCAAGACACTGGAGGTTCAAGACACTGGAGGTTCAAGACACCGCTTGTCCTAATTATTAAATCTCTCGATAATTGGGAATGAAGAGCAGGGAGAAGAGGAAGAGGAGCAGGGAGAAGATATAACAGAAGAGTATGACGAGGAACAGCAGACATACACAGAGACACGCAGACAACAGCAGACATACACACAGACACGCAGACAACATCAGACATACACACAGACACGCAGACAACAGCAGACATACACACAGACACGCAGACAACAGCAGACATACACACAGACACGCAGACAACAGTAGACATACACACAGACACGCAGACAACAGCAGACATACACACAGACACGCAGACAACAACAGACATACACACAGACACGCAGACAACAGCAGACATACACACAGACACGCAGACAACAACAGACATACACACAGACACGCAGACAACAGCAGACATACACACAGACACGCAGACAACAGCAGACATACACACAGACACGCAGACAACAACAGACATACACACAGACACGCAGACAACAACATACATACACAGAGACGAAGACAACAGCAGACACGCAGACAACAACAGACATACACAGAGACGAAGACAACAGCAGACACGCAGACAACAGCAGACATACAGAGACACACACAGACACGCATACAACAGCAGACATAGAGAAAGACATGCAGACACGCATACAACAGCAGACAGCAGAAGGTAAACACTTGACAATAGAGTGATCTTGAGAGCAGATGCTGGAGTGACTCCCAGATAATGGGACCCCGACCCCCGGGGTCTCAAGGGGAGGTCTTACTCCCTCCTCTGATCACTAGTGGTCCCAGGGACTTCCAGTGGGCTCCAGGTCCGTGGCTCCCAAAATCACTAATGGACAATGGTCCAGCCAGACCACGGTCGTCCAGCGAGACTAGCACAGCCATGGGCTGTGCTCTAGGTAAACTCTAGGTAGACTCTAGGTAGACTCTAGGTAGACTCCACGTAGACCCCAGGAAAACTCTAGGTAGACTTCAAGTAGACTCTAGGTAGACTCCATGTAGACCCCAGGTAGACTCTAGGTAGACTCCATGTAGACCCCAGGTAGACTCTAGGTAGACTCCAAGTAGACTCTAGGTAGACTCCATGTAGACTTCAGGAAGACTCTAGGTAGAGCAGACCAGGGAAGACCACAGCAGACCAGAGGGACCACTACAGCAGACCATGGAAGACCACAGCAGACCAGAGGGACCACTACAGCAGACCATGGAAGACCACAGCAGACCAGAGGGACCACAGTAGACCATGGAAGACCACAGCAGACCAGAAAGACCACTACAGCAGAACATGGAAGACCACAGCAGACCAGAGGGAGCACTACAGCATACCATGGAAGACCACAGCAGACCATGGAAGACCACAGCAGACCAGAGAGACCACTACAGCAGAATATGGAAGACCACATCAGACCAGAGGGACCACTACAGCAGACCATGGAAGACCACAGCAGACCATGGAAGACCACAGCAGACCAGAGAGACCACTACAGCAGAACATGGAAGACCACAGCAGACCAGAGGGACCACTACAACAGACCGTAGAAGACCACAACAGACCAAAGGGACCGCTACAGCAGACCACGGAAAACCACAGCAGATAAGAGGGACCACTACAGCAGACCGTGGAAGACCCCAGCAGACAAGAGGGACCACTACAGCAGACCGTGGAAGACCACAGCAGACCAGGGGGACCACTACAGCAGACCATGGAAGACCACAGCAGACCAGATGGACCATTACAGCGACCATGGAAGGCCACAGCAGACCATGAGAGTGGAATACCAGTGGAGAAGAATTTGAGGGTTAGGAGGAAGACGAGGAATAAAGGAGAGAGAGAGAGAGAGAGAGAGAGAGAGAGAGAGAGAGAGAGAGAGAGAGAGAGAGAGAGAGAGAGAGAGAGAGAGAGAGAGAGAGAGACATTAAGAAGAGACTGTGACAGTAGTTAGGGTGACAGTATAGAACTGCTCACTACCAGCACCGGTGTGGGCGTGGGTAAGGTGGGCGGAAAAACCCGCCCATGCTCTCCCTACAACACATGCTCCACGCCCACGCCTGTGTTCTCCCCTCACCCCCTCTCTCCCCTCACCCCCGGCACACGCTGCCACTAACATCTAGTCAAATTGAACGCGGGAGAGGAAAACGCTTGCTAACCGGAATCCTTGCCTTTTGTTATAACCCGGCAAGTGCACGGTGAGATCTCATGCATGGATGGACACTGTATCGTGCGGGTCGACTCGCCCACGCCCATGTTGTTGCGGCTGCCGGCGGCGGCGGCGGCTCGACCCCCCCGGGCCAGGCTAGCTATGACACAGAGGCCCAGCAGCAGCGCCAGACCGGCGCGGTGCTCCGCCCTGGAGCTCCTGGACCCCGCCCACGCCGCCCGCAGACCCGCACCCACGTCCGACACGTGCCGCCCCACGCCCACCATCATGACCTGGGGAGAGATATAAAGACATTAAAATCTTAGCGTGAATATTATGATATACAAACACAGACATACAGACATGTGCAGACATACACAGACATACAAACATACACAGAAATACAGACATACACAGACATAAAAACATACACATACAGACATACACAGACATAAAAACATACACAGACATAGACATACACAGACATACAATCATACACAGACATACAGACATACACAGACATACAGACATACAAATGTATAGACAATATTTTAATTTTAATTTTTTTTGTATATATCATTTCTGTTTACTCATATTTATTTTATTATTATTATTATCAAAACGAAGCACTAAACCTGCATATTTTATACTAGTCACTCATATATTAAATTATAAATATCATTATTTTGATTATTATTATTTATTATTATTAATATTATGTATTGTGTGCAATATTCTATTGTACCTAACGTCTTAATAATTATGTTATGGTGGAGGTCAGGCAGGTTGTACTGTGCTCACCTCTGTTCCCACACTTACCTTCATTGGCTAGGACCGTGAAGGGGGCATGGCCTCCTTACCTGTCTCACCGCTTTCATGATCTTCACATTTCATGCTCTTCTGATATGTTTTGAGAGTGTGGATGAGAGATGTATCTGATGTGTATCGCTCACCCATGCTGGCTGTTGCTCACACCTGATTCTTCTCTTGTGACTTTATGGTTTCAAGATATTCTTAAATGTCTTGTGACTGTTATAGGACCTCGTCTTGATACGGCGCTCCTCAGAGCGTTGCTCTATATTCTCAATGTTGTCTGCTCATACTGTTCCTTCTGTCACAGTCGTCAGGGAATACGGGATTACACTACCTAGCACTGTGACTGGGACTTTGTTGTGGTATTGGGACCTTGTAGATGCATTGGGACATATGTATGCCCACCTTAGGGTGGAGGGAGGATGGAGCAAGTTAGGTTAGGTAAGACTGGTCAGGAAACAGGACAAGTGTTTTTCTGACGTGGACCTTACTTATACGATGACCCACCACTGGAGCTTTAGGTCATCTGACCGAGGCCTTCCACTGGCTTACCACCCTTTAAAAATTTATATATATATATATATATATATACAAATTGTGGGACCCATAGCCTCGGAGAAGTGGATAAAAAGGCTTCAAGGAAGAATATTTGGATTTCTTCCTGATGCCATTTGAATATTCCACTTCTCCTACCACCCCATCTTTTAATTTTTTTTTTACCAATAGGTATGTTTTATTACATAATATGGTACAAAAGATTTGAGAGATACATTGTTGATATAAAGATGGCATATACAGTACACGAGGTGAGAGATACATGTCTAGTACATATTGTTACATCTTTGTCACTGATTATAATGCGAAAATCTCATCCAGCTCTTCCGAGCTGGTGCGCGTGCCCAGAATACAGCATGCATTACCCCTCTGAACAGCAGCGCTGAGTCGCTGGAACAGAAAACTAGCTGCCCTGGGATCCCTAGTTACCCTGTTGAGTCTTTTGCCCAGCTCCTTGAGGAACTTAGATGCACTCTTTCCCCATGAGCCAAGGGTCTCTGAGCCTATGGGAACAAACATATAATGATGGGCAAGTTCTCCATATTTTCTCGACTTCTGGGACTCCCTGAAGGTGGCAGCAGCCCCTCCTTCCTCCCTGGTGTACTGGAGATAGGTATCAGCCAAGGTAGATGCACATGTGTAGTCCCACACCACCTGCTTGCCGTCTGTCCAGGCTTGAAGGGTGATACCATCTGGACGCTTTTGGTTGCCATCAGATCTGCATAGTTGGGGTGGTTCCCTTACTGCTGGGCATCCGGCTGTTGTGAGGCTCCTCTTGATAATGTTATTAACCTCTTCATGTCTTGCAATCTTTCCCTCGGATTTACGACACACAAGACCATGGTACCCGAATCGGTCTGCTGCTTCACTGCCACAAATACACCTGTGTTCGGCGAGAATAGGGCGGCAAGTCGAAGGGCAACACCAATGCGGATGGTCTGTGGGTCGAGGCGTGTGCCAAGGCTGGAGTTGGGAACAGCCAAAAGAAAGTCCCCTGCATGAGGAGCTCTCACTGCAAGTAGGCGGGCTCTATCCTTCCCTGACACACTCTGAAGCATTGCTGAGGCTATATTCTCTACTATTGGGCCATCCCAGTGCGACTGTTTGTAGTTGTTGGGGGAGCAGGCCTGGTTTCAGAGCCTGTTAGGTTATCCCAGATCCTGGCTCCATCAACGAACTTTTGGTCATGGATTCCAATCGTGTTCCTAAGATGTTCAGGGAGAATTGCTGCTACAAGCCCTCTGGATGCAATGCATGAAGACAGGAAAGCAGGTAGAGCAATCTGAGATGACTTGCGGACACCAATGCCTCCTAGTCTGACTGGGAGTGTAGCTTGGTCCCACTGCCCATCTTCTAGAGTAAGGTTAAGTACTTTAGTAAAGATCTGCCTCAGGATACTGTCATATTCGTGCAGTATAGGATTATCATATGAAGGAGCACATCTTAGGAAATATGTCAACCTGGGCAGACTCAAGCATTTTGTGAGGAGGTACAAGGCATCATGGGTGTCAAGATTGCCTATTCGTTGTTCCATTCTCCTCAATTCTTCCAGTTTCTTCCTGAGAATTGTGTCAATGGCATCTCTTCCCAGAGGTGCTCCAAGCAAGACACTATTAGTAGGGGCAATGACTGTTGCTCCTGGTAGTTTTGATAGCACTGCATCTATCACTTGTTGATTGACTGATATGATTTCACATTTGGATGGATTCAGGATGAGACCCATTTCCTGTCCCTGTGTCATCACCTGTGTAAGATCATCTACAAGGGACTCCTTTGTACCTGCTAGTGTGCCATCATCCAGGAACCAGATGTTTAGCTCACTGGTCAGTCTTACTGTGATTTCCCTAACTGCTATACAGAAGAGAAATGTGCGAGAGGGTCCCCTTGCTGGACACCCTCTGATGATGTGATTTCATGCTCTCCAAACAGGAGCATTGATTCCTTGCTATATCCAGCTGAAACAAAAGGGAAGAGACCTGGAAAATGTTCTTGTACAGCTGCTAATACTACGTCCCTTTTCAGGAGATTAAATGCATTCTTGAAATCTAATTTAACCACTGCATTGTCCTCAGGCAGGTTGTCGATATATGCCCTTGTTGCATGAACCGCTGCTTCATTTCCTTGAGAGACCCCAAAGCCAAGCTGGTTTGGTTGAAGCATGATGGCTGCCTCTGCGCGAATACTTCTGACAGCAGCTTTAGAAACGAGGCGGCGAAACGTGTTGCCCACTGCGATTGGCCTAATTCCTCCATCCTTCTTTTAAGGGCACAAAGTGATGCTCCAAAAAGAAAGGTTTAATCTCGTCAGGAATCAGACCAGCCAAGGAATTGTTGACGAACCTTGTGATCTCTGACAGCAGTGTCTCTGCAATCTCCCCGATAACTGGATTAACCATTTCCTTTAAATGTTGTGGCCTTATTCCAGTGTAACCCCAGCAGAGCCGGAAGGGAATGACATTATTGCTTTGTAAATGTCCGAGTCTTGCACAATCAGTGGTTCCACAGTGGGGACAGAGGTGTTGGAACTGTTGGTACCCCTGGTTTCCCTGGCAGGGTGCTTTCCTCTAAGTGCTTCAGCAGTGTCAGCATCTCTGGGGGCAACTGTATCTTCACTGGTGATAATTCTGATTGCTCCCACTGTGTTGCCCTCTTCAATTTTCTTGCTCACTTGGACTCTGATTTTTCGCTGTCAGTGGAGTGAGTGGGGTTCTGCCTCTCCCATTTTTGTGTTGATGGGGAAGGGGAATGAGGTTATCAGCTCTAGGAAAGTCTCTTAAGGATTTAATGATCATTGAGGCTAGCCTCTTTCCCCTTCTTTCCGGCACAGCTAAGCAGACATTGCCAAAAAGTAGTAAGTTGTGCCATGCCTTGATGGTTGGTGGAGCATTTAGGATAGCAGAACCATCGTTTACTTTTATTAAGAGGTCTGTAAGTTTCCCAGCTGCGTGTGGACGGGCTGCTTTGGGAATATGTGTGAGTGTTCTGATACCTGTTGCTTTAATTGCTTCCAGGATATTATCTGATGAGATGAGATCTGTTGGAGTGGGTTCAGGTGCCTGAAGTGGCTCTGAGTCATCACTGTCCACAGGAGGACATCCTGAACCCGGGCAGCTGCCATGTTTACGGAGGAAACCATTAGAGTTGAGACAACGAAGCTGTAAACACGACCGACACTTGCCTCTCCTAGTATTGCCAGCCGTGCCATTTCCCTGGCTGCTCGCTTCCTCCTGACTGGCATATATATATATATATATATATATATATATATATATAGGAATTGATGTGTTCAGATATTTAAGAGTAGACTTATCAAGGATGTCTATGAGAGATTAGTTGAACCATAAATCCGACAAAGGCAAAAATGATAGGTGGTACACTGAGGCATCCATTGAGACAAAGAACTTTATCCATGGAGACAAAGAACTTTATCCATGGAGACAAAGAACTTTATCCATGGAGACAAAGAACTTTATCCATGGAGACAAAGAACTTTATCCATGGAGACAAAAAGGGTAATGTACCAGAGTACAGTGGTACACTTTTAAATATGTGTGAAGTATGTTATTTAGACGTTACAGCGAGGCAGTGGAGACGTCTACGAGGGCAATGTGAGGCAAGAATATCATACAGAGAATTCAGAGGCTAGAGATTAGAGGAGAGTGTACGATTACCAAAAGTATTATCGAGAGGACTGATGAGGGCTTCTTGATGTGGACATCCAGAGCAAACACACAAGCATCAAACCTGGTTCTTTCTGTTGTAACTGCGTATTTGAGGATGCATTTTTATCATTCCACCTCCGCCACCACCCACTGTAACATTCCACCTCCCCCACCACCCACTGTAACATTCCACCTCCCCCACCACCCACTGTAACATTCCACCTCCCCCACCACCCACTGTAACATTCCACCTCCCCCACCACCCACTGTAACATTCCACCTCTCCCACCACCCACTGTAACATTCCACCTCCACCACCACCCACTGTAACATTCCACCTCCCCCACCACCCACTGTAACATTCCACCTCCCCCACCACCCACTGTAACATTCCACCTCTCCCACCACCCACTGTAACATTCCACCTCCCCCACCACCCACTGTAACATTCCACCTCCACCACCACCCACTGCAACATTCCACCTCCACCACCACCCACTGTAACATTCCACCTCCACCACAACCCACTGTAACATTCCCCCTTCCCCACCACCCACTGCAACATTCCACCTCCACCACCACCCACTGTAACATTCCCCTTCCCCACCACCCACTGTAACATTCCACCTCCCCCACCACCCACTGTAATATTCGACCTCCCACCACCCACTGTAACATTCCACCTCCCCACCACCCACTGTAATTTCGACCTCCCCACCACCCACTGTAACATTCCACCTTCCCCACCACCCACTGTAACATTCCACCTCCACCACCACCCACTGTAACATTCCACCTCCCCACCACCCATGTATATTCCACCTCCCCACCACCCACTGTAACATTCCACCTCCCCACCACCCACTGTAATATTCCACCTCCACCACCACCCACTGTAACATTCCACCTTCCCCACCACCCACTGTAATTCCACCTCCCCACCACCCACTGTAACATTCCACCTCCCCACCACCCACTGTAACATTCCACCTCCCCACCACCCCTGTAACATTCCACCTCCCCCACCACCCACTGTAACATTCCACATCCCCAACCCACTGTAACATTCCACCTCCCCACCACCCACTGTAACATTCCACCCCCCACCACCCACTGTAATTCCACCTCCCCACCACCCACTGTAGACATTCCACCTCCCCAACACCCACTGTAACATTCCACCTCCCCACCACCCACTGTAACTTCCACCTCCCCACCACCACTGTAACATTCCCTCCCCCACCACCCACTGACATTCCACCTCCCCACCACACACTGTAACATTCCACATCCCCCCACCCACTGTAACATTCCACCTCCCCACCACCCACTGTAACATTCCACCTCCCCACCACCCACTGTAACATTCCACCTCCCCACCACCCACTGTAACATTCTACCTCCACCACCACCACTGCAACATTCCACCTCCACCACCACACACTGTAACATTCCACATCCCCCACCACCCACTGTAACATTCCACCTCCCCACCACACACTGTAACATTCCACCTCCCCACCACCCACTGTAACTTCCACTCCCACCACCCACTGTAACATTCCACCTCCCCACCACCCACTGTAACATTCCACCTCCCCACCACACACTGTAACATTCCACATCCCCACTACCCACTGTAATATTCCACCTCCCCCACCACCCACTGTAACATTCCACCTCCCCACCACAACTGTAACATTCCACATCCCCACCACCCACTGTAACATTCCACCTCCCCCACCACCCACTGTAACATTCCACCTCCCCCTACCCACTGCAACATTCCACCTCCACACCACCCACTGCAACATTCCACCTCCACCACCACCCACTGTAACATTCCACCTCCCACCACCCACTGTAACATTCCACCTCCCCACCACCCACTGCAACATTCCACCTCCACCACCACCCACTGTAACATTCCACCTCCCCACCACCCACTGAACATTCCACCTCCCCCACCCACTGTAACATTCCACCTCCCCACCACACACTGTAACATTCCACATCCCCCACCACCCACTGTAACATTCCACCTCCCCACCACCCACTGACATTCCACCTCCCCACGACCCACTGCACATTCCACCTCCACCACCCCACTGCAACATTCCACCTCCACCACCACCCCTGTAACTTCCACACCCACCACCCACTGTAACATTCCACCTCCCCACCACCCACTGTAACATTCCACCTCCCCCAACCCACTGCAACATTCCACCTCCACCCACCCACTGCAACATTCCACCTCCCCACCACCCACTGTAACATTCCACCTCCCCACACCCACTGCAACATTCCACCTCCACCACCACCACTGCAACATTCCACCTCCACCACCACACACTGTAACATTCCACCTCCCCACCACCCACTGTAACATTCCACCTCCCCACCCACCTGTAACATTCCACATCCCCACCACCCACTGTGAACATTCCACCTCCCCACCACCCATGTAACATTCCACCTCCCCACAACCCCTGCAACATTCCACCTCCACCACCACACACTGTAACATTCCACTCCCCACCACACACTGTACATTCCACATCCCCACCACCCACTGTAACATTCCACCTCCCCCCACCACTGTAACATTCCACTTCCCCACCACCCACTGCAACATTCCACCTCCCCACCACCCACTGTAACATTCCACCTCCCCACCACCCACTGTAAAATTCCACCTCCACCACCACCCACTGTAACATTCCACCTCCCCACCACCCACTGTAACATTCCACCTCCCCACCACCCATGAACATTCCATCCCCCACCACCCACTGTACATTCCACCTCCCACAACCCACTGTAACATTCCACTTCCCCAGTCCCACTGCAACATTCCACCTCCCCACCACCCACTGTAACATTCCACCTCCCCACCACCCACTGTAACATTCCACATCCCCACCACCCACTGTAACATTCCACCTCCCCCACAACCCACTGTAACATTCCACTTCCCCCAGTACCCACTGCAACATTCCACCTCCCCCACCACCCACTGTAACATTCCACCTCCCCCACCACCCACTGTAACAGTTTTCAAACATTTCTTGTCTGCTTCTTAATTCTGTTAAATAGAACATTACAAGTCTAGAAAGTAATGTTAATATTATGGCAAGACTGGTAGGTGTCCTAAGTTAAACCTTGCTAACCTAACTCACCTTGCTAACCTAACTCACCTTACTAACCTAACTCACCTTGCTAACCTAACTCACCTTACTAACCTAACTCACCTTACTAACCTAACTCACCTTACTAACCTAACTCACCTTACTAACCTAACTCACCTTACTAACCTAACTCACCTTACTAACCTAACTCACCTTACTAACCTAACTCACCTTACTAACCTAACTCACCTTGCTAACCTAACTCACCTTGACTAACCTAACTCACCTTACTAACCTAACTCACCTTACTCACCTAACTCACCTTACTAACCTAACTCACCTTACTAACCTAACTAACTTACTAACCTAACTACTTACTAACCTAACTCACCTTACTAACCTAACTCCCTTACTAACCTAACTCCCTTACTCACCTAACTCACCTTACTAACCTAACTCACCTAACTAACCTAACTCACCTTACTCACCTAACTCACCTTACTAACCTAACTCACCTTACTCACCTAACTCACCTTACTAACCTAACTCACCTTACTAACCTAACTCACCTTACTAACCTAACTCACCTTACTAACCTAACTCACCTTACTAACCTAACTCACCTTACTAACCTAACTCACCTTACTAACCTAACTCACCTTGCTAACCTAACTCACCTTACTAACCTAACTCACCTTACTAACCTAACTCCCCTTACTAACCTAACTCACCTTACTAACCTAACTCACCTTACTCACCTAAATCACCTTACTAACCTAACTCACCTTACTAACCTAACTCACCTTACTAACCTAACTCACCTTACTAAGTTAACTCACCTTACTCACCTAACTCACCTTACTCACCTAACTCACCTTACTAACCTAACTCACCTTACTAACCTAACTCACCTTACTAACCTAACTCACCTTACTCACCTAACTCACCTTACTAACCTAACTCACCTTACTCACCTAACTCACCTTACTAACCTAACTCACCTTACTAACCTAACTCACCTTACTAACCTAACTCACCTAACTCACCTTACTCACCTAACTCACCTTACTAACCTAACTCACCTTACTAACCTAACTCACCTTGCTAACCTAACTCACCTTACTAACCTAACTCACCTTACTAACCTAACTCCCCTTACTAACCTAACTCACCTTACTAACCTAACTCACCTTACTAACCTAACTCACCTTACTAACCTAACTCACCTTGCTAACCTAACTCACCTTACTAACCTAACTCACCTTACTAACCTAACTCACCTTACTCACCTAACTCACCTTACTAACCTAACTCACCTTACTCACCTAACTCACCTTACTAACCTAACTCACCTTACTAACCTAACTAACCTTACTAACCTAACTCACATTACTAACCTAACTCACCTTACTAACCTAACTCCCCTTACTAACCTAACTCCCCTTACTCACCTAACTCACCTTACTAACCTAACTCACCTAACTAACCTAACTCACCTTACTCACCTAACTCACCTTACTAACCTAACTCACCTTACTCACCTAACTCACCTACAACCTAACTCACCTTACTAACCTAACTCACCTTACTAACCTAACTCACCTTACTAACCTAACTCACCTTACTAACCTAACTCACCTTACTAACCTAACTCACCTTGCTAACCTAACTCACCTTACTAACCTAACTCACCTTACTAACCTAACTCCCCTTACTAACCTAACTCACCTTACTAACCTAACTCACCTTACTCACCTAAATCACCTTACTAACCTAACTCACCTTACTAACCTAACTCACCTTACTAACCTAACTCACCTTACTAAGTTAACTCACCTTACTCACCTAACTCACCTTACTCACCTAACTCACCTTACTAACCTAACTCACCTTACTAACCTAACTCACCTTACTAACCTAACTCACCTTACTCACCTAACTCACCTTACTAACCTAACTCACCTTACTCACCTAACTCACCTTACTAACCTAACTCACCTTACTAACCTAACTCACCTTACTAACCTAACTCACCTAACTCACCTTACTCACCTAACTCACCTTACTAACCTAACTCACCTTACTCACCTAACTCACCACTACACTGAACAATGTACACAATGCAACATGTTAAACGTCTTTAAGTTATTCAATATCTTCTACAATTGCTCCTTCAGTTATCACCACCACTGAATTATTTATGATTATTATCAATTATTAATAATGAAGCTATAAATTATTATATTAATAATTATTAGAAATTATTTAAGTTCTCAATAATTTATATATTTTTTTATTTATATACAATTTTTTTATTTATATACAATTTGATTACAATTCTTCTTCCCCAGCTCCCCTCATCTCCCCACCTCCCCTCCTCTCCCCACCTCCCCTCCTCTCCCCCTCCTAACCTTCTCTCCCCATCTCTCCTCCTCTCCCCACCTCCCCTAACTTTTCTCCTCTCTGTTCACGAATTGACTTAACCCAAGTGGTATTTTCTACAGACCCTGAAGACCCTGGGCCCGACCTAGGGGAGAGAGAGAGAGAGAGGAGAGAGAGAGAGAGAGAGAGAGAGAGAGAGAGAGAGAGAGAGAGAGAGAATTTCTGAAGGCACAAATAATAGAAGTTTGAAAGGCTTTTGTTCAATAAAAGATCGTTGTGTGCGCTTCTGGTGACATCAATAACGCACACCTGGACGCGTGACGTCACCGATAGCACTAACACACACCTGGACGCGTGACGTCACCGATAACACACACACAGCTGGACGCGTGACGTCACCGATAACACACAGCTGGACGCGTGACGTCACCGATAACACACAGCTGGACGCGTGACGTCACCGATAACACACAGCTGGACGCGTGACGTCACCGATAACACACAGCTGGACGCGTGACGTCACCGATAACACACACACCTGGACGCGTGACGTCACCGATAATACATACACACACAGCTGGACGCGTGACGTCACCGATAACACACAGCTGGACGCGTGACGTCACCGATAACACATACACAGCTGGACGTGTGACGTCACCGATAACACATACACAGCTGGACGCGTGACGTCACCTATAACACATACACACCTGGACGCGTGACGTCACCTATAACACATACACACCTGGACGCGTGACGTCACCTATAACACATACACACCTGGACGCGTGACGTCACCGATAACACACACACACACACCTGTACGCGTGACGTCACCGATAACACACACACACACACACACCTGGACGCGTGACGTCACCGATAACACACACACACACCTGGACGCGTGACGTCACCTTGACATAACAAGACCTGCAGGATCGACTGAAATTCCTGAAATACTTCTGAATCAACAGCATTCCTGTTCCCACGGAGACGTACACACACACACACACACACACACACACACTTACACACACACACATACATACCGTGTACGTCAGGCCCACATTGGAGTATGCAGCACCAGTTTGGAACCCACATCTAGCCAAGCACGTAAAGAAGCTAGAGAAAGTGCAAAGGTTTGCAACAAGACTAGTCCCGGAGCTAAGGGGTATGTCCTACGAGGAGAGGTTAAGGGAAATCGACCTGACGACACTGGAGGACAGGAGAGATAGGGGGGACATGATAACGACATATAAAATACTGAGAGGAATTGACAAGGTGGACAGAGACAGGATGTTCCAGAGATGGGACACAGCAACAAGGGGTCACAGTTGGAAGTTGAAGACTCAGATGTATCACAGGGATGTTAGGAAGTATTTCTTCAGTCACAGAGTTGTCAGGAAGTGGAATAGTTTAGGAAGTGATGTAGTGGAGGCAGGTTCCATACATAGCTTTAAGAAGAGGTATGATAAAGCTCATGGAACAGGAAGAGTGACCCAGTAGCGGCCAGTGAAGAGGCGGGCCAGGAGCTGTGAATCGACTCCTGCAACCACATATAGGTGAGTACAAAACAGGCCAGTTAGCAATCGATTAATATTAACTAACAAACGTACAGAGAGAGAGAGAGAGAGAGAGAGAGAGAGAGAGAGAGAGAAGAGAGAGAGAGAGAGAGAGAGAGAGAGAGAGAGAGAGAGAGAGAGAGAGAGAGAGAGAGAGAGAGAACAGTTGTGTCAAATATCCAGCCCAGACTCTAGATTGATGGTCGTGTTTTGACATACGTGAGCCACAACATTATGGCGTCTTGGTACAGAGGACATTTCCACAACCTTCTTAACCACTCCCGGCCCGTCCCTCGAGTATGACCTACCTCCACTGGGTAACCCCCCCTCCCACTGACAATACCTTCAACTGCTGCACCTCCCTCACCTGACGCCAAGACCGAGGGACTGATTAACTCAACTTATGTCCTTGTATTGATAAAGCCACTAGAGGGCGAAACGTCTACAATAAAGATACCCAGATGTTGCACACGTGTCTAATTCTTCGCCTGTGAGGAGAGGTTAAGGGAAATCTACCTGACGACACTGGAGGACAGGAGGGATAGAGGAGACATGATAACGACGTATAAAATACTGAGAGAAAATGACAAAGTGGATAGGGAGAGAATATTCCAGAGATGTGACACAGCAACAAGGGGTCACAGTTGGAAGTTGAAAACTCAGATGAGTCACAGGGATGTTAGGAAGTATTTCTTCAGCCATAGAGTTGTCAGGAAGTGGAATAGTCTGGGAAGTGACGTAGCGGACGCAGGAACCATACATAGTTTTAAGACGAGGTATGATAAAGCTCATGGAGCAGGGAGAGAGAGGACCTAGTAGCGTCAGTGAAGAGGCGGGGCCAGGAGCTATGAATCGACCCCTGCAACCACAAGTAGGTGAGTACACACACATCTGTCATGTTAGTATTTGTCGGAATCTTGCTTTTTTAAAATACCATCCTAACCCAAAGAGTACCAGGGCCCGGTCCACTGGCCCTCTGGTCCATCTTGGTCCATGTACCATGGGCGAGGCATTTCTTGTTGCTTCCTGCAGTTACCTCTTAGGTCTATTGACAGTACATCTATCCTGGTTCAGCCTCACCCTGCTGGTCCACACCGGTCCACCACCCGCCTTCCCGGTTCAGCCTCACCCTACTGGTCCACCGGTCCACCACCAGCCATCCCGGTTCAGCCTCACCCTACTGGTCCACACCGGTCCACCACCAGCCATCCCGGTTCAGCCTCACCCTGCTGGTCCACACCGGTCCACCACCCGCCTTCCCGGTTCAGCCTCACCCTACTGGTCCACCGGTCCACCACCAGCCATCCCGGTTCAGCCTCACCCTACTGGTCCACACCGGTCCACCACCAGCCATCCCGGTTCAGCCTCACCCTACTGGTCCACACCGGTCCACCACCAGCCATCCCGGTTCAGCCTCACCCTGCTGGTCCACACCGGTCCACCACCAGCCATCCTGGTTCAGCCTCACCCTACTGGTCCACACCGGTCCACCACCAGCCATCCCGGTTCAGCCTCACCCTACTGGTCCACACCGGTCCACCACCAGCCATCCTGGTATAAATTCATAGCTTGCGTGATCACCTGTTTCATATATCTGAATTTTAGTGTCACAAAGTAACGTTCAGCTTACCACTAGATCGTCTGACACACACACACACACACACACACACACACACACACACACACACACACACACATACACACTCACACACACAATATTTATATTTTATTATACTGTTGTTATATCTATCTATTTATAGAGGTCATTCGTGATCTAAATTACTTGTAAATACATCTTAAAAGGATTTGTGTGTTTCTTTTTCTGTTTGAAATATCGCGTGTACTCACCTAGTTGTGGCTGCAGGGGTCGAGTCATAGCTCCTGGCCCCGTGTGTGTGTGTGTATGGTCATTCCTGAACCAGACCAGACCATCTTTTAGACTTTATTTTATCCTACACAACTCCCATTGTTTTTACTTTCAGGATCATTAATGTACACCTGGAACAACGTAGTTTATTGTGCACCTCATATCCATCCTGTGGATGGTAGGGCAAGAGGATATGGATAAACATAAGGCCTAGTATGTTTATTCTCTTCTCTGAGGATGAGGGTCCCCAGTTCAATGTATATATAAACTTATTTTCGTTAATAAGATACCTTGACATATCAGATAGGCTGCCTATAATGTAAGTCTAGAAGAATGGCACCCACCCATCTCTGATAGGCACTGAGAGGTTGAAGAGGCACGACCTGTGTACCATTTCTGGACCCCGTCTGGTGTTATGTCAGGTCAGTGTACAAGTGTCGTTTATACACACTTGTTAAGGACACCTGGTTATCACATCTGCTATCTTCCAGTCATCTGCCGCTACAACTGTCATGAGCGGTATCTAACACTACATCTGTACCATATCTGTACCGTGAGGTACCTGCTGTACCATAACATACCTTCTGTATCGTGAGGTACCTGCTGTACCATAGCATACCTTCTGTAATGTGAGGTACCTGCTGTATCATAACATACCTGCTGTACCGTACTGTACCGTGAGGTACCTGCTGTACCGTGCTGTACCTTGAGGTACCTTCTGTATATGCTAATTAAGCTGGCTTGCCCTCGCCTCACCTGTAAGAAGAAAAAATAATGGTTAGAGAATGTCACATTGCAGGAGATTCTTAATTAGATTTCCCTCTCTCTCTGTCTCTCTCTCTCTCTCCGTGTCTGTTTCTCTCTCTCTCTCTCTCTCCGTGTCTGTCTCTGGCACTAACTGCTAACAGTGCCAGGCATCAGTTCAACACGCCTCCGTATTGCAATCATCTTTGTCAACGTCATATTGATTTTCATTCTGCTGTCATGCCTCTATTACGGCGTTCCTTGTGTGCACACGCATACTCGTGCACACACACACACGTGCACGCATGGCACACAGACGTTCACTTGTTCTGAGGTACCCAACGTCACAATGGCGGCACTGAAGTTCCGGGTGTAAACATTGCAAGATGATCCCTCACAATATACTACATAGTGTTGAGACAGGTGTGCAACAGTTAGGGATCTTTATTCTGAAACGTTTCGACTACCCAGAAGGCTTCTTCAGTCAAGTACAGAAGAGTTAGCGGAAGCAGTAGAGATGTGAAGACGTGTGGTCAGTCCCTCACCCTTGAAGTGGTCAGTCCCTCACCCTTGAGGTGGTCAGTCCCTCACCCTTGAGATGAGCTCTGCTCCACAGTCTGTACTCGACTGAAGAAGCCGACTCTGTAGGCGAAACGTGTCGGACTAAAGCTACCTAAGCGCAACACCGTGGCTACAGCAACAGCAGCAACACCGTTACTACAGCAACAACACCGTGGCTACAGCTACAGCAGCAACACCGTGGCTACAGCAACAACAGCAAAACCGTGGCTACAGCAACAACACCGTAGCTACAGCAACAGCAGCAACACCGTGGCTACAGCAACAGCAGCAACACCGTGGCTACAGCAACAGCAACAACACCGTGGCTACAGCAACAACAGCAACACCGTGGCTACAACAACAGCAGCAACACCGTGGCTACAGCAACAGCAGCAACACCGTGGCTACAGCAACAGCAGCAACACCGTGGCTACAGCAACAGTAGCAACACCGTGGCTACAGCAACAGACGCAACACCGTGGCTACAGCAACAACAGCAACACCGTGGCTACAGCAACAACAACAACACCGTGGCTACAGCAACAACAGCAACACCGTGGCTACAGCAACAGACGCAACACCGTGGCTACAGCAACATGCACAGCAACAACACACCGTGGCTACAGCAACAACAGCAACACCGTGGCTAGCAACAGCAGCAACACCGATACAGCAACGCGAACACCGTGGCTACAGCAACACAGCAACACCGTGGCTACAGCAACAGCACAACACCGTGGCTACAGCAACAACACGTACAGCAACAACAACACGTGCTACAGCAACAAGCAACACCGTGGCTACAGCAACAGCAGCAACACCGTGGCTACAGCAACACAGCAACACCGTGGCTACAGCAACAGCAGCAACACCGTGGCTACAGCAACAACAGCAACACCGTGGCTACAGCAACAACAGCAACACCGTGAGCACAAACTCACAGCAACAGCAGCAACACCGTGGCTACACAGCAACACCGGGTACAGCAAAGCAACACCGTGGCTACAGCAACAACAGCAACACCGTGGCTACAGCAACAGCAGCAACACCGTGGCTACAGCAACAGCAGCAACACCGTGGCTACAGCAACAGAGCAACACCGTGGCTACAGCAACAGCAGCAACACCGTGGCTACAGCAACAGCAGCAACACCGTGGCTACAGCAACACACCGTGGCTACAGCAACACAGCAACACCGTGGCTACAGCAACAGCCACAACACCGTGGCTACAGCAACAGCAACAACACCGTGGCTACAGCAACAGCAGCAACACCGTGGCTACAGCAACAGCAGCAACACCGTGGCTACAGCAACAGCAGCAACACCGTGGCTACAGCAACAACACAACACCGTGGCTACAGCAACAGCAGCAACACCGTGGCTACAGCAACAACAGCAACACCGTGGCTACAGCAACAACAGCAACACCGTGGCTACAGCAACAACAGCAACACCGTGGCTACAGCAACAACACCGTGGCTACAGCAACAGCACAACACCGTGGCTACAGCAACACAGCAACACCGGTAGACATACAGCAACAGCAGCAACACCGTGGCTACAGCAACACAGCAACACCGTGGCACAGCAACATGTCAGCAACACAGTGGCTACAGCAACAGCAGCAACACCGTGGCTAAGCAACAGCAGCAACACCGTGGCTACAGCAACAGCGCAACACCGTGGCTACAGCAAGCAACACGTGGCTACAGCAACAGCAGCAACACCGTGGCTACAGCAACAGCAGCAACACCGTGCTACAGCAACAACACCTGGCTACACACAGAGCAACACCGTTATAGCAGCAACACTGCACGAACAAGCAAAACCGTGGCTACAGCAAAGCAGCAACACCGTGGCTACAGCAACAGACGCAACACCGTGGCTACAGCAAAGCAGCAACATGAACAACAGTGGTACAACACCGTGCTAAGAACAGCAACATGTATAACAAGCAACACGCTACAGCAACAGCAGCACACTACAGCAACATACACAACACGGGCACGCACACAACACTGGCTACACAACGCCACACCGTGGCTAACAACACACCGTGCTACACAACAGCAGAACACCGTGAGCATAGCAACAGCAACACGTGGCTAGCAAGCAACACCTGGCTGGTTACAGCAACAGCAGCAACACCGTGCTACAGCAACAGCAGCAACACCGTGGCTACACACAGCAACACACGTGTACACACACACACACGTGGTACAACAACAGCAACAGGGCTCACACGCAACACCGTGGCTACAGCAACAGCAGCAACACCGTGGCTACCACAGAACAGGCTCAGCAACAGCAACACCGTGGCTACAGCAACAAGCAACACCTGGAAAACAACAACAACACCTGCTAGCAGCACAGCAGCAACCGTGCTACGCAACAGACAACACCGTGGCTACAGCAACATACGCAACACCGTGGCTACAGCAACAACAGCAACACCGTGGCTACAGCAACAACAGCAACACCGTGGCTACAGCAACAAGCAACACCACTACAGCAACAGCGCAACACCTGGCTAAAGCAACAAGAGCAACACGGTACTACAGCAACAACAGCAACACCGTGCTACAGCAACAGCAACACCGTGGTACAGCAACAACGCAACACCGTGGCTACAGCAACCAGCAACACCGTGGCTACAGCAACAACAGCAACACCGTGGCTACAGCAACAACAGCAACACCGTGGCTACAGCAACAGAGCAACACCGTGGCTACAGCAACACCGGTCAGCAACAACCAACACCGTGGCTACAGCAACACAGCAACACCGTGGCTACAGCAACACAGCAACACCGTGACGACCAGCAAGGCAACAACAGCAACACCGTGGCTACAGCAACAACAGCAACACCGTGTACAGAACAGCAGCAACACCGTGGCTACAGCAGACAACACCGTGGTTACAGCAACAGACGCAACACCGTGGCTACAGCAACAGCAGCAACACCGTGGCTAGCAGCAGCAGCAACACGTACACAAACACACGTGGCTACAGCAACACAGCAACACCGTGGCTACAGCAACAAGCAACACCGTGGCTAGCAAGCAACAACACCGTGGCTACAGCAACAACAACCGTGGCTACAGCAACAACAGCAACACCGTGGCTACAGCAACAACAGCAACACCGTGGCTACAGCAACAACACCGTGGCTACAGCAACAACACCGGCTACAGCAACAACCGTGGCCAGCACACACCGTGGCTCAGCAACGAGCAACACTGTGTAGCAACAACAGCAACACTCTCAGCACGTGGCTACAGCAACAGCAGCAACACCGTGGCTACAGCAACAGACGCAACACCGTGGCTACAGCAACAGACGCAACACCGTGGCTACAGCAACAGACGCAACACCGTGGCTACAGCAATACGCAAATAAATACTGACGATGTAGAATCAAGTAACAGCCAGGAATATCGGTTTTAAATTAGATAAATTTAGGTTTAGAAAGGACGCAGGTAAGTATACTGCTTTTCTAAGAGAGTTTTGGATACGTGGAGCAATCTGTCGAGTAGGGTCACAGACCGGGCCGCGGGGGCGTCGACCCCCGGAACTCTCTCCAGGTAGGGTGACAGAGGCTAGAACCCTGGGTGGCTTTAGAAAGAGATTTAGACAAATACATGAGTGAAAAGGGCTGGGTTAGTACCTGAGGTGATTATAGAGGCACTTGTGCAATATTTGGGAATCTCTATTCTGTAAACGTTCCACCATTCAGTGGGTTCTTCAGTCCGGTGTAGAGAAAGGTGGGAGATGAGGAGGTGTTTGAGGTGATCAGTCCCACAGCCTGGAGTTGATGTGTTTAGTCCATCAATCTGGCTGGTTTTGACAAGGACCTGCCTTGTATGTCCAGTCATATGTAAATAAGTATTATGTCTGTAACACACACACACACACACACACACACACACACACATACACACACACACAGGGCCAGGAGCTGTGACACGACCCCTGCAACCACAACTAGGTGAGTACACACACACACACACACACACAAACAAGGTCTTCAGGTCGATAAAGGCGAGTTAAATATAAAACAATATCATTAAAGCTGCCTTTCTTGTTCCAGGCTGAGTCACCTGTGTACTCACCTGGCTGTACTCACCTCGCTGTACTCACCTGTGTACTCACCTAGCTGTACTCACCTGTGTACTCACCTGTGTACTCACCTGTGTACTCACCTGCGTACTCACCTAGCTGTACTCACCTGTGTACTCACCTGTGTACTCACCTGTGTACTCACCTGTGTACTCACCTGTGTACTCACCTAGCTGTACTCACCTGTGTACTCACCTAGCTGTACTCACCTGTGTACTCACCTGTGTACTCACCTAACTGTACTCACCTGTGTACTCACCTGTGTACTCACCAAGCTGTACTCACCTGTGTACTCACCTGTGTACTCACCTGTGTACTCACCTAGCTGTACTCACCTGTGTACTCACCTGTGTACTCACCTAGCTGTACTCACCTGTGTACTCACCTGTGTACTCACCTGTGTACTCACCTAGCTGTACTCACCTGTGTACTCACCTGTGTACTCACCTAGCTGCACTCACCTGTGTACTCACCTGTGTACTCACCTAACTGTACTCACCTGTGTACTCACCAGTGTACTCATATAGCTGTACTCACCTAATTGTACTCACCTGTGTACTCACCTAACGTGAGGGGGTATCCCTCACGTTACACGTGTTCACTCTCCCTCACACTACACGTGTTCACTCTCCCTTACACTACACGTGTTCACTCTCCCTCACACTACACGTGTTCACTCTCCCTCACACTACATGTGTTCACTCTCCCTCACACTACACGTGTTCACTCTCCCTCACACTACACGTGTTCACTCTCCCTCACACTACACGTGTTCACTCTCCCTCACACTACACGTGTTCACTCTCCCTCACACTACACGTGTTCACTCTCCCTCACACTTCACGTGTTCACTCTCCCTCACACTACACGTGTTCACTCTCCCTCACACTACACGTGTTCACACTCCCTCACACTACACGTGTTCACTCTCCCTCACACTACACGTGTTCACTCTCCCTCACACTACACGTGTTCACTCTCCCTCACACTTCACGTGTTCACTCTCCCTCACACTTCACGTGTTCACTCTCCCTCACACTACACGTGTTCTCTGGATCCTATGATGAATCCAGAGAGCCGGACAGATATGTGACCTGCACCACCTGACAGTATCATAGTGTGACCTGCACCACCTGACAGTATCATAGTGTGACCTGCACCACCTGACAGTATCATAGTGTGACCTGCACCACCTGACAGTATCATAGTGTGACCTGCACCACCTGACAGTATCATAGTGTGACCTGCACCACCTGACAGTATCATAGTGTGACCTGCACCACCTGACAGTATCATAGTGTGACCTGCACCACCTGACAGTATCATAGTGTGACCTGCACCACCTGACAGTATCATAGTGTGACCTGCACCACCTGACAGTATCATAGTGTGACCTGCACCACCTGACAGTATCATAGTGTGACCTGCACCACCTGACAGTATCATAGTGTGACCTGCACCACCTGACAGTATCATAGTGTGACCTGCACCACCTGACAGTATCATAGTGTGACCTGCACCACCTGACAGTATCATAGTGTGACCTGCTGGGTGTTGGGGTGTTGGTGCTGGGGTGGGGATGGTAGGGGTGGTGGAGAGGATGGTGGGGGTTGTGAAGAGGGTGGTGGAGGGAGTGAGGGGAGCGGCGTGGAGGGGGATGGAAGGGGTGGAGGGTAGGGTGAAAGTTGATGTGTGGATAAGAAGCTTTCTGGTGTATACTGTCTCTCTCTCTCTCTCTCTCTCTCTCTCTCTCCTCTCTCTCTCTCTCTCTCTCCTCTCTCTCTCTCTCTCTCTCTCTCTCTCTCTCTCTCTCTCTCTCTCTCTCTCCTCTCTCCCCTCCCTCCTCTCCTCTCTCTCTCTCTCTCTCTCTCTCTCTCTCTCTCTCTCTCTCCCCCTCCCTTTTCTTTCTCTCTCTCTCTCTCTCTCTCTCCCCCCTCTCCCCTCTCAGTGTTTTACAAGGTTAGGTTAAAGTTCCTAACTTTATTTACAAGCTAAGAGTTGTTACCTACATCAGCTCATTTAAAAGCCTTGTTATTGTTGTGAGACATACAGGTATGGAACAGGATGAAGTTGGAGCCATCTGGGGGCCAGCTGTGAGCCATCTGGGGGCCGCAATTTCATTTGATCAACTGACTTTATTTCGTTGACATTATTATGTTGTACGAACATGTTCCAGACTCGAGTCATCCTGGGAATAAATGATCTCAGATGAAGGTTACAGTCAGAGTGAAGTTGCTGCTGGCTGCCCGTCTTGTGGTATAGAAGTTCACTTCTCGCTGTCCTCGAAGTGGAGACAAGTGTGGTACTTTGACAATGTTGGTCTTGTACATAACAGTAAGACCACCCACATCCCTCCTGTGTTGAAGGATCTGCTGGAATGACAGATCTATCCAGGATGGGTCCAGGCGAGAGAGATGAGTCGTCTTGCTCTGTTCTCACTCTGTCAAGCAGTCGCAGATGAGAGGAGGGAGGTGCGACGTACTTGTGCCTCATTACAGTTCTTGCAACCTCTATTGTCAAGGTAGTTTTTCATGATCAGTTTGGAGACAAATTTCACCCCAAGGATCAACTTCGTCCCAAGGTACCAACACTTTCCCATTAATTCTTACCACTGCTCCAGCGTTACCATCATGGTGCCTAGACCATCATCATGGTCTCTCTCTCTCCTTCTCTTCACCGTTTCTCTCAACTGAACTAAGAAACTGAGTGGTGGTAGTGGTGGTGGTAGTGGTGGTAGTAGTGGTGGTAGTAATGGTGGTAGTAGGTGGTGGTAGTGGTGGTGGTAGTGGTGGTATGTGGTTTGGTAGTGGTGGTGGTAGTGTGGTGGTAGTGGTGGTGGTAGTGGTGGTAGTAGTGGTGGTAGTAGTGGTGGTGGTAGTGGTGGTAGTGTGGTGGTGGTAGTGATGGTGGTAGTGGTGGTAGTAGTGGTGGTGGTGGTGGTAGTGGTGGTAGTAGTGGTGGTAGTGGTGGTAGTAGTGGTGGTAGTAGTGGTGGTGGTAGTGGTGGTGGTAGTGGTGGTAGTATGGTGGTGGTAGTGTGTAGTGGTGGTAGTGGTGGTGTAGTGGTGGTGGTAGTGGTGGTAGTGTGGTGGTGGTAGTAGTGGTGGTAGTGGTGGTAGTAGTGGTGGTGGAGTGGTGGTGGTGGTGGTAGTGGTGGTGGTAGTGGTGTGTGTGGTGGTAGTAGTGGTGGTGGTAGTGGTGGTAGTAGTGGTGGTGGAAGTGTGGTGGTATGTGGTGGTGGTAGTGTTGGTGGTGGTAGTGTTGGTGGTGGTGTGTGGTGGTGGTATGTGGTGGTGGTGGTAGTGTTGGTGGTGGTAGTGTTGGTGGTGGTAGTGTTGTGGTGGTAGTGTTGGTGAGGTGGTGAGTGTTGGTGGTGTGGTGGAGTGTTGGTGGTGGTAGTGTTGGTGGTGGTAGTGTGGTGGTGGTAGTGTTGGTGGTGGTGGTAGTGGTGGTGGTAGTGGTGGTGGTAGTGATGGTAGTAGTGGTGGTGGTAGTGGTGGTAGTGTTGGTGGTGGTAGTGGTGGTAGTAGTGGTGGTGAAAGTGTTGGTGGTGGTAGTGGTGGTGGTAGTAGTTGTGGTGGTAGTAGTGGTGGTGGTAGTGATGGTAGTAGTGGTGGTGGTAGTGGTGGTAATAGTGGTGGTGGTAGTGTTGGTGGTGGTAGTAGTGGTGGTGGTAGTGATGGTAGTGGTAGTGTTGGTGGTGGTAGTGTTGGTGGTGGTAGTGTTGGTGGTGGTAGTGTTGGTGGTGGTAGTGTTGGTGGTGGTGGTAGTGGTGGTGGTGGTGGTGGTGGTAGTGATGGTAGTGGTGGTAGTGATGGTGGTGGTAGTAGTGGTGGTAGTGGTAGTGTTGGTGGTGGTAGTGTTGGTGGTGGTAGTGTTGGTGGTGGTGGTAGTGGTGGTGGTGGTGGTGGTGGTAGTGATGGTAGTGGTGGTAGTGATGGTGGTGGTAGTAGTGGTGGTAGTGGTGGTAGTCAGGAAGAACAGTGGTGGTAGTGTTGGTGGTGGTAGTGGTGGTGGTAGTAGTTGTGGTGGTAGTAGTGGTGGTGGTAGTGATGGTAGTAGTGGTGGTGGTAGTGGTGGTAATAGTGGTGGTGGTAGTGTTGGTGGTGGTAGTGTTGGTGGTGGTAGTGTTGGTGGTGGTAGTGTTGGTGGTGGTAATGTTGGTGTTGGTAGTGTTGGTGGTGGTAGTGTTGGTGGTGGTAGTGTTGGTGGTGGTGGTAGTGGTGGTGGTAGTGGTGGTAGTGTTGGTGGTGGTAGTAGTGGTGGTGGAAGTGTTGGTGGTGGTAGTGGTGGTGGTAGTGTTGGTGGTGGTGGTAGTGGTGGTGGTAGTGGTGGTGGTAGTGGTGGTGGTAGTGGTGGTGGTAGTGGTGGTGGTAGTGGTGGTGGTAGTGGTGGTAGTAGTGGTGGTGGTAGTGGTGGTGGTAGTGGTGGTGGTAGTGGTGGTGGTAGTGGTGGTAGTAGTGGTGGTGGTAGTGTTGGTGGTGGTAGTGGTGGTGGTAGTGGTGGTAGTGTTGGTGGTGGTAGTGTTGGTGGTGGTAGTGTTGGTGGTGGTAGTGGTGGTGGTAGTGGTGGTAGTAGTGGTGGTGGTAGTGGTGGTAGTACCATAGGGGTCTACAACAATCCAGGATGGAACATTACACACACAACAATAGTCTCGTTCTTTCATAACAGAGAATGGAGAGGAAATTGGATATTGAATGTTCTGAGTCTTGAGCACAGTATATTAAAGAGAGAGAGGAGAGAGAGAGAGAGAGAGAGAGAGAGAGAGAGAGAGAGAGAGAGAGAGTACATCACACTTGGATTGCCTGTCATTTGCATCTCTCTCTTTCCCAGTCTGTTTACAAGAACTAGAAGAGAAAGTTCTAGAGAGTAACAACAACAGCCTGGTTGGTCAGGCCATCCACAGGAAGGCCTGATCTGAATCCGGACTGCGGGGAGGGCTGTGACCCCTGAAACTATCTCTAGATAATAATAATAATAATAATAATAAAAAAAAAAAAAAAAAAAAAAAATAATAATAATAATAATAATAATAATAATAATAATAATAATAATAATAATCCTACCCACATCTTGGCATTATTAGAAGGAAGGAAGGAGAGAAGAAATATAGAAGTGAAGATAGGGTAGAAAGAAGAGCATTAAAGAATGATATGAAGAAGGGAATGAAAGAATAATAGGAAACAGGGTAAGAAAAGAAAGAAGTGAAGTAAAGGTAGTATAGGAAGGAATGAAGAAAAGAAAGAAGTGAAGGAAGGCACAGGGGGGTCGAAAACATAAAAAAAAAAAAAACTTAAAAAAGTGTCAAAACTTAAAGTAAGTCAGCCTTGAGAAGCAAAGTGCTATAAAAGAAATGAAAATACTACACTGAACAAGGTGGTCTTGTCTCTCTGTATTATACTCTTCCTGCAGCACCACCACTACTGTTATACACTGAACGAGGTGGTCTTGTCTCTCTGTATTATACTCTTCCTGCAGCACCACCACTACTGTTATACACTGAACGAGGTGGTCTTGTCTCTCTGTATTATACTCTTCCTGCAGCACCACCACTACTGTTATACACTGAACGAGGTGGTCTTGTCTCTCTGTATTATACTCTTCCTGCAGCACCACCACTACTGTTATACACTGAACGAGGTGGTCTTGTCTCCTGTATTATACTCTTCCTGCAGCACCACCACTACTGTTATACACTGAACGAGGTGGTCTTGTCTCTCTGTATTATACTCTTCCTGCAGCACCACCACTACTGTTATACACTGAACGAGGTGGTCTTGTCTCTCTGTATTACTCTTCCTGCAGCACCACCACTACTGTTATACACTGAACGAGGTGGTCTTGTCTCTCTGTATTACTCTTCCTGCAGCACCACCACTACTGTTATACACTGAACGAGGTGGTCTTGTCTCTCTGTATTACTCTTCCTGCAGCACAACCACAACTGTTATACACAGAACAAGGTGGTCTTGTCTCTGTATTACTCTTCCTGCAGCACCACCACTACTGTTATACACTGAACGAGGTGGTCTTGTCTCTCTGTATTACTCTTCCTGCAGCACCACCACTACTGTTATACACTGAACAAGGTGGTCTTGTCTCTCTGTATTACTCTTCCTGCAGCACCACCACTACTGTTATACACTGAACGAGGTGGTCTTGTTCTCTGTATTATACTCTTCCTGCAGCACCACCACTACTGTTATACACTGAACAAGGTGGTCTTGTCTCTCTGTATTATACTCTTCCTGCAGCACCACCACTACTGTTATACACTGAACGAGGTGGTCTTGTCTCTCTGTATTACTCTTCCTGCAGCACCACCACTACTGTTATACACTGAACAAGGTGGTCTTGTCTCTCTGTATTACTCTTCCTGCAGCACCACCACTACTGTTATACACTGAACGAGGTGGTCTTGTCTCTCTGTATTATACTCTTCCTGCAGCACCACCACTACTGTTATACACTGAACGAGGTGGTCTTGTCTCTCTGTATTATACTCTTCCTGCAGCACCACCACTACTGTTATACACTGAACAAGGTGGTCTTGTCTCTCTGTATTACTCTTCCTGCAGCACCACCACTACTGTTATACACTGAACAAGGTGGTCTTGTCTCTGTATTACTCTTCCTGCAGCACCACCACTACTGTTATACACTGAACAAGGTGGTCTTGTCTCTCTGTATTACTCTTTCCTGCAGCACCACCACTACTGTTATACACTGAACGAGGTGGTCTTGTCTCTCTGTATTACTCTTCCTGCAGCACCACCACTACTGTTATACACTGAACAAGGTGGTCTTGTCTCTGTATTACTCTTCCTGCAGCACCACCACTACTGTTATACACTGAACGAGGTGGTCTTGTCTCTCTGTATTATACTCTTTCCTGCAGCACCACCACTACTGTTATACACTGAACGAGGTGGTCTTGTCTCTCTGTATTATACTCTTTCCTGCAGCACCACCACTACTGTTATACACTGAACGAGGTGGTCTTGTCTCTCTGTATTACTCTTCCTGCAGCACCACCACTACTGTTATACACTGAACGAGGTGGTCTTGTCTCTGTATTACTCTTCCTGCAGCACCACCACTACTGTTATACACTGAACGAGGTGGTCTTGTCTCTCTGTATTACTCTTCCTGCAGCACCACCACTACTGTTATACACTGAACGAGGTGGTCTTGTCTCTCTGTATTACTCTTCCTGCAGCACCACCACTACTGTTATACACTGAACGAGGTGGTCTTGTCTCTCTGTATTACTCTTCCTGCAGCACCACCACTACTGTTATACACTGAACAAGGTGGTCTTGTCTCTCTGTATTACTCTTCCTGCAGCACCACCACTACTGTTATACACTGAACGAGGTGGTCTTGTCTCTCTGTATTACTCTTCCTGCAGCACCACCACTACTGTTATACACTGAACAAGGTGGTCTTGTCTCTTGTATTACTCTTCCTGCAGCACCACCACTACTGTTATACACTGAACGAGGTGGTCTTGTCTCTCTGTATTATACTCTTCCTGCAGCACCACCACTACTGTTATACACTGAAAGAGGTGGTCTTGTTCTCTGTATTACTCTTCCTGCAGCACCACCACTACTGTTATACACTGAACAAGGTGGTCTTGTCTCTCTGTATTACTCTTTCCTGCAGCACCACCACTACTTTATACACTGAACGAGGTGGTCTTGTCTCTCTGTATTACTTTCCTGCAGCACCACCACTACTGTTATACACTGAACGAGGTGGTCTTGTCTCTCTGTATTACGCTTCCTGCAGCACCACCACTACTGTTATACACTGAACGAGGTGGTCTTGTCTCTCTGTATTACGCTTCCTGCAGCACCACCACTACTGTTATACACTGAACGAGGTGGTCTTGTCTCTCTGTATTATACTCTTCCTGCAGCACCACTACTTTTATCCACTTAACTTTACCCATTCCATTTTTTTTATATTACCTTCCAGCAATGTTGGGATCCCGGCAGCGATATACCTGTTGCATTATGCTAATATCTTAAGTACCCTCGTATGCACGCTAGTTCTGAGCGCAAAGCCATGTGGGGAATTTTTACTGGAACGCATTTGCCAGATGGATATTTTGGGATTATTTTTTTAATATATTTTTTCGGATTAAGTGATTTTTTTCACTTTGAGGCCAAGAAAGAACCATCGGATAATCGTAAACATAAGAGACGGCACTGCCGGCCAGCCGGAAACTGACTTTATTCTGGCGGCTCAATATATTTTGAGGTGCCTTGATGCTGGTGAATGGCTCTTTGAGTCAAGGAATTGGTGCTGCTTCTTTCACTTTTCTTGGATCAAATGTGATTACCTTCCAGTCACTCCAGATTTAGCTCTTTCTCTTAAATACGATAATTTACAGCAGAACCTGTGACAGCCCTTGGAGTCAACAACAAACAACTTTTGGGGTAACTTAAAAATATGATAACTACGAATTGGTAATTATACAAACTTTGAAGAAACATCCAGTTTAAGTAAAATAAAATGCGGGGTATGCTACAAAAATGGATCAAGAGCCCCCAGGGGTATCAAGGCATCGTTCCCTTGAAATGCTGAGCCCCGAAGAGAAAGGGTACAACAGACTGGCTGTTGAGTCCTGTCTGGGTAACTTCATGGGCATTTTTTGGCTTTTTGACAAAATATATCACATAAAATCTCCCCAAATTAAACAAAAAATTCCAGCAACCGTCTACCGAGGTACTACCCTTCTGGGGGATGACACCTGTCCACTACACGAGGGTCATTAATGCTGACAGTAACCTGTACATCACCAATCAAGAATACTCTCATGCCTAAAATAAATATTAAAATTCCCTCTCAGCATATACACACTCTGAGAGACATATACCTCTGAATATACACACTGAGAGACATACACCTCTGAATATACACACTGAGACATACACTTCTGCATATACACACTGACAGACACACATCTCTTCCACTCAGAGTTCACTCTAATTTTATTTAAGGTATTAAAGTATCATGGTGATGCGCAGGTGACATGCAACCTTTATGATCCTCGTGTAGTAGACAGTCATTGAACCCAACAACCCAACCAGCCAAGCCACCTCGTCACATGAGAGTGAAACAGAAGCCTCTTAAGCAGTCTGTACTTACGTAGCATACCTGGCTTTGTCTCTTTTATCTGTCACGTACCGTGACAGATAAATCATACAAAACTTCTTTACTTTCGTTACACTAACTGTCTTGTTATGTGACCACAGAAGCCCCTTCCCCTCTCTCTCTCCTATGGAGACATGGCCAAGACATACAAAATATTCAACTGAATAAACAGGGAGGACAAAGGTGGAAACTGAAAGCCCACAAGAGGCACCTGAGATGTCTGAAACACTTTTGAAAAACGTTAAAAACCCAGTGAAACTGACGTAAGGAAGCTAAGGCAGTACATAGCTTTATAGATAGGTACGACAGTGGCAGAAGGGTTCAGTGGAGAGATCAAAGATCCCATCCTGTGGAGTACACACACACACACACACACACACACACACACATGTGGGAGAGAATTGGCAGGAAAACCAGTAAAAGAAATGATGGAATATGTGACAACCAAATGCAAAGAGGCAGAGGAGAGGTTTGTCCCCAAGGGAAACAGAAGTAATGGGAAGACCAGAACGAGTCCTTGGTTCACCCAGAGGTGTAGGGAGGCAAAAAGTAAGTGTAATAGAGAATGGAAAAAGTACAGAAGACAAAGGACCCAGGAAAATAAAGAGATTAGCCGAAGAGCCAGAAACGAATATGCACAGGTAAGAAGGGAGGCTCAGCGACAATATGAAAATGATATAGCATCAAAAGTCAAGTCTGACCCGAAGCTGTTGTATAGCCACATCAGGAGGAAAAAACAGTCAAGGACCAGGTAATCAGGCTGAGAAAGGAAGGTGGGAGTTCACAATAAACGACCAAGAGGTATGTGAGGAGCTCAACATGAGATTTAAAGAAGTATTTACACAGGAGACAGGTAGGACTCCAGGAATTCAGAATAGGGAGGTATACCAACAAGTGCTGGATGAAATACACACAACCGAGGAGGAGGTGAAGAAGCTGCTATGTGAACTCGATACCTCAAAAGCGGTGGGACCGGACAACATTTCTCCGTGGGTCCTTAGAGAGGGAGCAGAGATGTTGTGTGTGCCACTAACACAAATCTTCAACACATCCATTGAAACTGGGCAACTACCTGA
>WNWK01002077.1:0-112500 GCA_009830355.1 Cherax destructor
GGACCTCAACACCGCAAGTGGTGCAGATGCAGCATGGAACCCGTGCCATACCCTACCCTTCATGCCAGAAAAACCAGGCGATCCAGATTCCATGGCAAACTACACCACCGCCAAGGACCTCAACGGAATGGGATGGACCACGATACCCTTCCCCTACCTAGGAACTAGAATGCCTGGGGAGAGAAGCCCCAGGGTAAAACTGGGAAGGAAATAAGGGAGGGAGAGGAGGAGGAGGAGGGGGAAAAGGGGAAAAGGGAGGATGGGGAAGATCGGAAAAGGGAGGGGGATTGGGGGTATTAGGTTCGGTCTGAGGGAGAAGACCAAGAGGTCCAATTCCTCAGACCCATAGCCTCTTTACCACGACAAGGAGCCCCCCTTAAAGAGGAGTTTCAATGAATGTGTTGAAGATTCTTGTTATTGGCACACTTAACATCTCTGCTCCCTCTCTAAGGACCCACGGAGAAATGTCAGGTCCCACTGCTTTTGAGGTATCGAGTTCACATAACAGCTTCTTCACCTCCTCCTCGGTTGTGTGTATTTCATCCAGCACTTGTTGGTATACCTCCCTATTCTGAATTCCTGGAGTCCTTCCTGTCTCCTCTGTAAATACTTCTTTAAATCTCATGTTGAGCTCCTCACATACCTCTTGGTCGTTTCTTGTGAGTTCCCCACCTTCCTTCCTCAGCCTGATTACATAGCCCTTGACTGTTATTTTCCTACTGATGTGGCTATACAACAGCTTTGGGTCAGACTTGACTTTTGATGCTATATCATTTTCGTATTGTCGCTGAGCCTCCCTTCTTACCTGTGCATATTCGTTTCTGGCTCCTCAGCTAATCTCTTTATTTTCCTGGGTCCTTTGTCTTCTGTACTTTTTCCATTCTCTAGTGCACTTAGTTTTTGCCTCCCTACACCTTTGAGTGAACCAAGGACTCGTTCTGGTCTTCCCATTACTTCTGTTTCCCTTGGGGACAAACCTCTCCTCTGCCTCTTTGCATTTGGTTGTCACATATTCCATCATTTATTTTACTGTTTTTCCTGCCAATTCTCTCTCACTGAACGTCTTGTAGGAAGTTCCTCATGCCTGTGTAGTCCCCCCTTTTGTAGTTTCGTTTCTCCCTTCCTATTCCTGCTCCCCTCTCCACTTGTAGCTTAACTATATAATCAAAACGCAGAACCAAATTATCACTAGCTCCAAGAGGCCTTTCATACATGATATCCTCGATGTCCGAACTACTCAAGGTGAATACTAGGTCCAGTCTTTCTGGATTATCCTCACCTCTCTCTCTCTCTCTCTCTCTCTCTCTCTCTCTCTCTCTCTCTCTGGTAGTGTCTCTAACATGTTGATGCATGAGGTTTTCCAGTGCCACATCCATCATCTTGGATCTCCATGATTCAGGACCTCCATATGGCTCCAGGTTTTCCCAGTCAATCTCCTTGTGATTGAAATCACCCATAACTAGTAACTTTGCTCTCCCCATTTGGGCTCTTCTGGCCACCTTGGCTAGTGTGTCTACCATTGTTCTGTTGCTCTCGTCGTATTCTTCTCTTGGCCTTTTGCAGTTCTGTGGTGGGTTGTACATTACAGCAATTACCACCTTATGGCTCTCAGACTGAATTGTTCCTACTATGTAGCCCCTTTCGCCCATTCCATCCATTCCTTCCACTTCCTCAAATCCCAACCGGTTCTTAATGAGCAGTGCAACCCCTCCTCCCCCTCTGCTCCCTCTATCTTTCCTGAGGATTTGATATCCGGGTGGAAAGATTGCATCTGTTATCATCCTGGTGAGTTTCGTTTCTGTGAGTGTTATTATGTCTGGGGATGTCTCCTTTATTCTTTCATGCCACTCCTCACATTTATTTGTTATACCATCTGCATTTGTTTACCAAACCTTCAACTTCTTTTCTAATACCGTAGTCTGGGGGGTATGTTGGGGTTGGGAAAGTGGGAGACCTAATGAGGAACTATGGGTGGTTGGTGGGAAGGTGGAGTTTGTAATGAGGTGGGTGGAAGCATTGGGTATGGCATGTGTGTTTTGGGTTAGATTGTTTGGTTGCATTGGGGTTGTCCAGGTTGGGGGACATCTGAAGGTCATTGTATTTGGGCTTCCTCCTTAGTCTGGGTTCTCCTGTCCATCTCTCTTTCCTCCTTTTGTATCTGTACCCTCTCTTTCAGTTTCTGTCTTTCTTCTCATGTTCTGTTGCGATCGAGATACACCCTCCAGTACTCTGATATATCCCTTAGTCTTGCTTTCTCCTGCAGGATCCTGTTTCGAGTCAATTTTGCCTTTTGTGTGTGTGTGTGTGTGTGTGTGCTCACCTAATTGTGGTTGCAGGGGTCGATACTCAGCTCATGGCCCTGCCTCTTCACTGATTGCTACTGGATCCTCTCTCTTCCTGCTCCATGAGCTTTATCATACCTCATCTTAAAGCTATGTATGGTTCCTGCCTCCACTACATCACTTGCTAGACTATTCCACTTCCTGACAGCTCTATGACTGAAGAAATACTTCCTAACATCCCTTTGACTTATCTGAGTCTTCAACTTCCCATTGTAACCCCTTGTTTCTGTGTCCCCTCTCTGGAACATCCTGTCTCTATCCACATTGTCTATTCCATGCAGTATTTTGTATGTCATTATCATGTCTCCCCTAACCTTCCTATCATCCAGAGTCGTCAGGCAGATTTTCTTTAGCCTTTCTTCGTAGGACATTACCCTTAGCTCTGGAACTAACCTTGTTGCAAACCTTTGCACTATCTCTAATTTCTTGACGTGCTTTACCAGGAGTGGGTTCCAAACTGGTGCTTCATACTCCAGTATGGGCCTGACGTACACGGTGTACAGAGTCTTGAACGATTCCTTACTAAGGTATCCCAACGCTATTCTCAGGTTTGCCAGGCGCCCATATGCTGCAGCAGTTATCTGATTGATGTGTGCTTCAGGAGATGTGCTCGGTGTTATACTCACCCCAAGACCTTTTTCCTTGAGAGAGGTTTGCAGTCATTGGCCACCTAGCCTATACTCTGTCTGCGGTCTTCTTTGCCCGTCCCCGATCTTCATGACTTTGCATTTTGTGGAGTTAAATTCGAGAAGCCAGTTGCTGGACCACGTGTCCAGCTTGTCCAGGTCTCTTTTTAGTCCTGTCTGATCCTCATCTGATTTAATTTTCCTCATTAACTTCACATCATCTGCGAACAGGGACACTTCTGAGTCTATCCCTTCCATCATGTCATTCATATATACCAAAAATAGCACTGGTCCTTGGACTGACCCCTGTGGGACCCCGCTCGTCACAGGCGCCCACTGTGATACCTCATCACGTATCATGACGCAATGTGGCCTCCCTGTCAGGTATTCTCTGATCCATTGCAATGCCCTTCCTGTTATACGTGCCTGATCCTCTAGCTTTTGCATTAATCTCTTGTGAGGAACTGTGTCGAAGGCCTTCTTGCAGTCCAAGAAAATGCAATCTACCCACCCCTTTCTTTCGTGTAATCACCTAATTGTGGTTGCAGGGGTCGAGATTCAGCTCCTGGCCCCGTGTGTGTGTGTGAGTGTGTGTGTGTGTGTGTGTGTGTGTGTGTGTGTGTGTGTGTGTATTGGTCAATTAGGCCGAATGAACTTTAAATGGAACTTTCTGAAATTTTCTTTAATGAACTGATAGATATAATTTTTCGTAAACAATAATGTAAAACTTTTTAGTTTTACATCATTGTTAACAAAACTTTAGCTAACCTAACAATTTAATTTAACGTAATTTATCCGAATATATCATAGGTTAATCTAAATTTATTTAATAATTCAAAAATATATATTTTTCGTTGTTTTCAGAGTAATTTTCGCGGATTTATTGCATAAACAAATTTTCACTCTGCTTATTTGGGAGAACTGACCATTCCTCTTTAGTCCAAACTCATCGTTTCTGCTTATTCTGCATGGTAGAGAGAGAGAGAGAGAGAGAGAGAGAGAGAGAGAGAGAGAGAGAGAGAGAGAGAGAGAGAGAGAGAGAGAGAGAGAGAGAGAGACAGACAGACAGACAGACAGACAGACAGACAGATAGACAGAGAGACAGATATAAACAGACAAACATAGACAGACAAAGGGAGAGAGATGGACTTGCATAATGCCTGGACCACACACTAACACCTACAACCATCACATGGACTTTCAAATATCTAGGCCTTTCCTAAAGATGATCTGAGCGTCGTCTTAGGCTCTTATTTAGACTCGGCTCTCGCTCCTACTACACACGCCATCACTCACAACACTGGCAATTTTATTATTACACATATACTTGCTAAACAAATCCTATCCAGACAAAACAAAGCCATTACTTAGCTCCGCCCTCCAGCCCTGCTACACCTGATTCACTATACATGTTGTGTGTTTTGTATTCTCTCTGTTGGATTGACAACGCCACTGATTGAGAAATAGAGTACTAGTTTATATATGCAAAACCATTGTTAGTTAAGTTCACAGCAGTGAGATGCACACAGCGAGCATCTGGCTGTCACAACCCTTCAACCCAACAATAACAAGATGTTTAAAAATTTAAGAAGCTATTCTCGTGGTTTTAAAACTTTTTGTTCCCTTGGGGCGAGAGAGAGAGAGAGATTCCTGGTCAGATGGAACGATCAGCAATAACACAGTTTCCTTTGCATGCTTAATATCAGATACCTAATTAAAAACATAGTGGACTAATAATTCCTTCAGAAATCGACAACTCATCTTCCATACATCGCCTCTGTTGCAACACTAATTTTGTAGGCAAATTCAGCTATTTATAACCAACTCTTGTTTACTTCAAGGAGTTACCAAAGGTCTCCAACGGTCGCAACTCGTCTCATTTTCCGTGATGTTGACTGTGCCTTGAACTTACCAGGCCGGGAACATGATCATGGCCCAGAAACATGAACCAGGACATGCGTTGCAAGCATGTTCTGTTGGGTCACTAGTAAATGAAGAAAAAGTTGAATAATATATAATTACCTCGTTTTGATTACAGGAATGAGAGGTTCCACACATGAGAACTATGCTCATCAGATGAAAACTTAGCATGCTAATATATAATCTAGTATATCTTCTTTGGTACGTGCTCAGGAAGTGGCTTATCAAAGCCACTGTGGCTTATCAAAGCCACTGTGGCTTATCAAAGCCTCTCTGACTGTACTAGAGGGGTTTAAATATGGTTAATTTCACAGACTTTAAATTTTCAGGACACATTATTAAAGATGCTTCAATAGATAAAGCTAATGATGTTAAAACATGATAGAAAGATATGTATATCTTTTCAAAGATGTTCCACTACAATGTACTCTTGGCGAGCACGATACTGAGGCTCAGGGAACCCAGGTGCTAAATCATTCTCCTTATGGAATGAGTCCAGCGATGCAATGAACACTGAGTGAGGAAGTCCGGACTCTCATAACGTCTCACAATGCTTTTCCTAGTATTTTGTCACCTAACTCGTACATAATTTACATGGTGTGTAATGAGTAAAGTTAATACAATGACTTTACTAGCTGGCTACACCCTTCCGAGGGTAGATGATATTATTGCTTTCATTTGAGGTGCCACATTTGTGTCAAAATTATATTTATTGAAAGGATTTTGCAATTTTCCATTTACAGGGGCAGAGACATATTATTCTTTACTGTTAAAGATGTCACAAATAAATGAACTTATATGTATATATTTGTTGAGAAAGACACAAAACTCATTCAGTGAATCATGAATTGGTTAACGCTGAGTTTATATAGGATAAAGTTGCACCTAGATGACTTTGTCTACATTAAAGGTAGGGAGAGAGTCTTGCTTTGCCTTTACTAAGTACCTGTCCAGATGTAACTTGGGTCATGCGAAGATTTAATATTTAGAATTCATTTTAAGGCAAACTCTCTTCAAATCAATAAAAGCTAAGACAGATGCAATTATTAATTTTCCAATTCCTACGGATGGAAAGGTGGTGGCGGTGTCTACGCAATGCTTGTTATTACTTCCAGTTTTTTCTGAATTTCCCCGAAGTTGGTGATCCATGTACGATCACGAGATCTATGATGAACTTTTTGTGGGATGGTAAATGTAACTTAGTTATTAATAGAATAAAAAGATACTAATCTCTGCTCATATTTTACAGAGTACATCTTTCTTTTTGTTGTATGTTACATTTAGGTGCCAACGATGTTGGCACTGAAGATGACTCAATACAATAGTCATACCCACAGTTTGTAGATGAATAGTTCAGATAACCGACAAGTTGATAAATTAGACACATATGCAACACTTGGGTATCTTTATTGAGGAAACCGACTGAACAACCCACAGGCTGTTCTGCGCCCCGTGTGATATTATTCAACGAAACTCCAAACGACACAAGTCAAACTATGTCACATATTTATTGAGATATTAGCATTAGTGACCTTGCTCAAGCACTTTGAGATACATCTCACTTCATGTTTCCTGAATAAAGTGCTTAAGGATCACAACCCATTAACTTATATTAATAGCATGAAGACCCGTAATGCTTGCATTACACAATGAGATTTAAAATAGCAAACATTTATTTTTAGAGTTTGTAATATTAAAGGCTCACGAAATCGTAATGACACGATTGCAAACAAACCATACCACGGGTGGGGTTCGAACCCGCGGTCAGAGAGTCTCAAAACTCCAGACCGTCGCGTAAGCCACTAGGCCAGCTAGCTTCAAAAGATTCATTCAACTAAGTATATTTCTACACCATAGGAAGGTTACCATAGGCACCACTGTGTCCACAAATGCAAGTTTTTACAGACGAATCTCCAGCCAGCGTGGCCGTGACGAACTCTAGCTCAAGTCCCCTTCAAAGCCGTCAAATGTCATTACGATTTCGTGAGTCATAATGACGGCTTTGAAGGGGACTTGAGCTAGAGTTCGTCACGGCCATGCTAGCGGGAGATTCGTCTGTAAAAACTTGCATTTGTAGACACAGTGGTGCCTATGCTAACCTTCCTATGGTGTAGAAATATACTTAGTTGAATGAATCTTATTGAAGCTAGCTGGTCCAGTGGCTTACGCGACGGTCTGGAGTTTTGAAACACTCTGACCGCGGGTTCGAACCCCACCCGTGGTATGGTTTATTAAAGGCTCACTTAACGTCACTGCAAAAACTTTCTTCACATTAGAATTTTGAGCTTTGGCCCAGTTGTAAATATGGATAACTTTTATTGAATAGGTGAAATTAGGGGAGTCACTGAACGGTCGGATAGTGTTCTTGGTACGTAGGACTCATCCTGCTTACAAACCCAC
Organism: Cherax destructor; assembly: GCA_009830355.1. Classification (NCBI taxonomy): domain Eukaryota; kingdom Metazoa; phylum Arthropoda; class Malacostraca; order Decapoda; family Parastacidae; genus Cherax; species Cherax destructor. The sequence continues at coordinate 7,289 of WNWK01002077.1, forward strand.
AGCACTTTCTTCACCTCCCATTTTAAACACATGAGGGAGAATCTCTACACAAGCAATATACTTGTTATATTTTTATATTACTTTATATTTATCAATCATGTATATATGTTAGGATGTCTCATGATAACATTAAAAACTCTCAGCTCAGGGAACGGGTGGGGTTTGAACCATGGCAGATAAGTCCTAAAACTCACAGGCCAGTACGTGAATTTTAAGACTCAGTCGCCATAAGTTCAAACCCATTCGTTCGTGGTTTCTTTGTAATGGTGTTAATACAGATTCAAAGTTCTATTTCCAGCAGCACAAATAATAAAATTAGACGCATAATAATTCCTATCTGTTATTATTATTACAAAAAGTATTGCTATCAAAATTACTATACTCTTATTTGACTCAAATTTAGGTGTACCTAAATTTAAGCAAATGCATAGTTTTATGTAACTTGAATTTAAGTTTGTTTCTATCCTTTACGGCATTACGAATATTTCTGTCTTCCCCATTAGGCTGGGTTTATCAATAACGGGCTACTTTTATCATAGCGGATGAGTGTCCCGTGGCCTGGTAGTCAACGCTCTCGCTTCACACACTAAGTGTCCATGGTTCGATTCCCGGCCGGGCAGAAACATTTAGCGTGTTTCCTTACACCTGTCCCCGTTCACCTAGCAAGTAGGTACCTGGGTGTTAGTCGACTGGTGTGGGTCGCATCCTGGGGGACAAGATTGAAACCCTCTGGGATAAAAATCTGAACAAAATTTTGTCTTGTCGTTATGGTAGACGAGGTGAACGCATGAGTTAGACCATGGGAAAGACGAGGCAGTACAAACTGACTAGCCTGTGTTCAGGGATAAGGTATAATGAATTCACTTGACGGTACTAAGTCAACGGTCAGTTTTGCACTAATTAGTGTTTATTTTTTCCAATACAGCAATTAAAAAAATGGTTGGTGAATTTGGTAAAAACTGAATGTCAGTATTTTATGTAAGTGGTGTTGAATAACTGTGTTGGATTGTGGTGTTGAATACGCTGTGTTGGATTGTGGTGTTGAATACGCTGTGTTGGATTGTGGTGTTGAATATGCTGTGTTGGATTGTGGTGTTGAATACGCTGTGTTGAATTGTGGTGTTGAATACGCTGTGTTGAATTGTGGTGTTGAATATGCTGTGTTGGATTGTGGTGTTGAATATGCTGTGATGGATTGTGGTGTTGAATACGCTGTGTTGGATTGATTGTGGTGTTGAATACGCTGTGTTGGATTGTGGTATTGAATATGCTGTGTTGGATTGTGGTATTGAATATGCTGTGTTGGATTGTGGTATTGAATATGCTGTGTTGGATTGTGGTGCTGAATATGCTGTGTTGGATTGTGGTGTTGAATATGCTGTGTTGGATTGTGGTGTTGAATATGCTGTGTTGGATTGTGGTGATGAATACGCTGTGTTGGATTGTGGTGTTGAATATGCTGTGTTGGATTGGGTGTTGAATACGCTGTGTTGGATTGTGGTGTTGAATACGCTGTTTTGGGATTGTGGTGTTGAATACGCTGTGTTGGATTGTGGTGTTGAATACGCTGTGTTGGATTGTGGTGTTGAATACGCTGTGTTGGATTGTGGTGTTGAATACGCTGTGTTGGATTGTGGTGTTGAATACGCTGTGTTGGATTGTGGTATTGAATATGCTGTGTTGGATTGTGGTATTGAATATGCTGTGTTGGATTGTGGTGCTGAATATGCTGTGTTGGATTGTGGTGTTGAATATGCTGTGTTGGATTGTGGTGTTGAATATGCTGTGTTGGATTGTGGTGATGAATACGCTGTGTTGGATTGTGGTGTTGAATATGCTGTGTTGGATTGTGGTGTTGAATACGCTGTGTTGGATTGTGGTGTTGAATACGCTGTGTTGGATTGTGGTGTTGAATACGCTGTGTTGGATTGTGGTGTTGAATACGCTGTGTTGGATTGTGGTGTTGAATACGCTGTGTTGGATTGTGGTGTTGAATACGCTGTGTTGGATTGTGGTGTTGAATACGCTGTGTTGGATTGTGGTGTTGAATACGCTGTGTTGGATTGTGGTGCTGAATATGCTGTGTTGGATTGTGGTGTTGAATATGCTGTGTTGGATTGTGGTGTTGAATATGCTGTGTTGGATTGTGGTGATGAATACGCTGTGTTGGATTGTGGTGTTGAATATGCTGTGTTGGATTGTGGTGTTGAATACGCTGTGTTGGATTGTGGTGTTGAATAGGCTGTGTTGGATTGTGGTGTTGAATACGCTGTGTTGGATTGTGGTGTTGAATACGCTGTGTTGGATTGTGGTGTGAATACGCTGTGTTGGATTGTGGTGTTGAATACGCTGTGTTGGATTGTGGTGTTGAATACGCTGTGTTGGATTGTGGTGTTGAATACGCTGTGTTGGATTGTGGTGTTGAATATGCTGTGTTGGATTGTGGTGTTGAATACGCTGTGTTGGATTGTGGTGTTGAATATGCTGTGTTGGATTGTGGTGTTGAATACGCTGTGTTGAATTGTGGTGTTGAATATGCTGTGTTGGATTGTGGTGTTGAATATGCTGTGTTGGATTGTGGTGTTGAATACGCTGTGTTGGACTGTGGTGTTGAATATGCTTTGTTGGATTGTGGTGTTGAATACGCTGTGTTGAATTGTGGTGTTGAATATGCTGTGTTGAATTGTGGTGTTGAATATGCTGTGTTGAATTGTGGTGTTGAATATGCTGTGTTGGATTGTGGTGTTGAATATGCTGTGTTGGATTGTGGTGTTGAATACGCTGTGTTGGACTGTGGTGTTGAATATGCTTTGTTGGATTGTGGTGTTGAATACGCTGTGTTGAATTGTGGTGTTGAATATGCTGTGTTGAATTGTGGTGTTGAATATGCTTTGTTGGATTGTGGTGTTGAATACGCTGTGTTGGATTGTGGTGTTGAATATGTTGGATTGCCTCGTATTGTATTGCTTGTTATCTTTCTGGATAAACAGCTTTTAGATTTGTGTAATATTGTGTTTCTTAGCTGTGTTTTTTTTTATTTTGATGAACAATGAACTAGTGTAGAATTATTTGTTTTGTTCCCTAATTGGGAGAGTGTATTTGTGTCTTTGCGAATATGTGTACTCGCCTAGTTGTGGTTGCAGGGGTCAATTCATAGCTCCTGGCCCCGCCTCTTCACTGGCCGCTACTCGGTCACTCTTCCCGACCCATGAGCTTTATCACACCTCTTCTTAAAGCTATTTATGGATCCTGCCTCCACTACATCAATTCCCAGACTATTCCACTTGCTAACCACTCTGTAACTGAAGAATTACTTCCTAACATCTATGTGATTCATCTGAGTCTTCAACTTCGACTGTGACCCCTTGTTGCTGTGTCCCATCTCTGGAACATCCTGACTCTATCCACCTTGTCGAGTCCTCTCAGTATTTTGTATGTCGATATCATATATCCCCCTATCTCTCCTGTCCTCCAGAGACGTCAGTGTACTCACCTATTTGTGGTTGTAAGGGCCGAGACTCAGCCCCTGTGTGAGTGTGTGTGTGTGTGTGTGTGTGTGTTTGTGAGTGGTGTGTGTGTGTGTGTGTGTGTGAGCTGGTGTGTGTGTGTGTGTGTGAGCTGGTGTGTGCAAGTTCGTGCTTTCATGTGTATATGTGTGTGCTGGTGTTTATGGATTCCCTTATATACATGATTGCAGGGATTGGGTGTCAGCTCCTGGCCTCACCTCTCTGCCTGCCTTTCCTTACCTTGCTTCCCTCTAGGGTCGTGAACCTTCTACAATTCCACTCTGCAGGTTATACCGTTTCCTGATTACACTGAAGTTGAAAAAGGTTTTCCTAACATACCTGTAACCTTTTTTATAACTTCCAGCAATAACCTGACGTTTCTGTTTCCCTCCTTAAAAGTCTGTCTACCTTATCGATTTTTCTCATTAAATATGTCACCCCTTTTAATTCTGTCCTATAATGTCATCTGGATTATCCTGTTGCTCTTGTTTCTCATCGTATCTCACCTTCAGCAGCCCACTTCAGACACTGTTCTTCCGAAAACAAAATGTAACTGAAGTGTTAAGTACATATTTGCCAATTTTTTGAGAGAAAAAACTGATTTCTTCCACTAAAATCACAATTTTGTTTTTAATTCCTCCTGAAGGGCTTCGGTCTTCATGGGCAGGTACCAGTTTTACAATTTACTAATGTAGTTAAAAACTCAGAACTGTTGGATACTCAGCAATAACGGGAAACGCCTCTTCGGATAGGCTATAAAATTTTAGAGACCGTGGTATGGCATTTACTAACGTTAAGCTGCGTAAGTTTTATTTTATTTCGTCATTTTTTCTTAAATTTTTTGATACATAGTCAACTACGGTTTCCTTTTCTCAATTCGAATTTTCTTTTTAACTCGAGAAGGCCTTAACAAATCAGCCTCAAATTTTTAATTCTGGTATACGGTAACCATGGCAATGATCATGCAACTGTTCCCATATGCAGGAGATTTTTGATCAATACTTTCTTCTCTATGATCAATGTTGCAGAGTATTTTCCATGATTTCTTTCCCATCAGATAAATTAAGATAGAAATTTTTGATTGGCGTCAAGATATCAGTACCGGTGTATACTACTTCAGTACCGGTGTATACTACTTCAGCACCGGTGTATACTACTTCAGCACCGGTGTATACTACTTCAGCACCGGTGTATACTACTTCGCACCGGTGTATACTACTTCAGCACCGGTGTATACTACTTCCGCACCGGTGTATACTACTTCCGCACCGGTGTATACTACTTCCGCACCGGTGTATACTACTTCAGCACCGTGATACATTCAGCACCGGTGTATACTACTTCAGCACCGTGTATACTATTCGACCGGTGTATACTACTTCAGCACCGTGTATACTACTTCAGCACCGGTGTATACTACTTCAGCACCGGTGTATACTACTCAGCACCGGTGTATACTACCAGCACCGGTGTATACTACTTCGGACCAGTGTATACTACTTCAGTACCGGTGTATACTACTTCGTACCGTGTATACTACTTCAACCGGTGTATACTTCAGTACCAGTGTATACTACTACAGTACCAGTGTATACTACTTCAACCGGTATACTAATTCGTACCGGTGTATACTACTTCAGTACCGGTGTATACTACTTCAGTACCGGTGTATACTACTTCAGTACCGGTGTATACTACTTCAGTACCGGTGTATACTACTTCAGTACCAGTGTATACTACTTCAGTACCAGTGTATACTACTTCAGTACCGGTGTATACTACTTCAGTACCAGTGTATACTACTTCAGTACCGAGTGTATACTACTTCAAGTACCAGTGTATCCACTTCAACCAGTGTATACTACTTCAGTACCAGTGTATACTACTTCAGTACCAGTGTATACTACTTCAGTACCAGTGTATACTACTTCAGACTGGTGTATACTACAAACCGGTGTATACTACATCAGTACCAGTGTACTACTTCAGTACCAGTGTATACTACTTCAGTACTGGTGTATACTACTTCAGTACCAGTGTATACATTCAGTACCAGTGTATACTACTTCATACCGGTGTATACTACTTCAGTACCAGTGTATACTTCAGTACCAGTGTATACTACTTCGTACTAGTGTATACTACTTCAGTACCAGTGTATACTACTTCAGTACCAGTGTATACTACTTCAGTACCAGTGTATACTACTTCAGTACCAGTGTATACTACTTCAGTACCAGTGTATACTACTTCAATACCGGTGTATACTACTTCAGTACCAGTGTATACTTCAGTACCATTGTATACTTCAGTACCAGTGTATACTACTTCAGTACTGGTGTATACTACTTCAGTACCGGTGTATACTACTTCAGTACCAGTGTATTCTACTCCAGTACCGGTGGATTCTACTTCAGTATCGGTATATACTTCAGAGTGTTGGTGCCAATTTACCAATTATTAAATAATTTTCCCATAAAACTTAGACTTCCGCTGAACGATGTAAACGTTAAAGACTGACGATTATTGTTAAAACTATGTAACCTAAAAATTTCGTCAGTGTTGGTAAAAATTTCTCAATATTCTATCATAATTTTAAAACGTGTAATAATTCGATTCCGCGAATTTCCTGGAGAACGTTTCTCCTGATTGGCTTCAAACTTAGTACAACAGTTTGATTAAGCAAAAGTTACGTATTTTAGTAAGATTCTCAATAAATTTACATAATTTTCTGTAATAATTTTGGAGTATCATAATTTTCCGTCACTTAGAAATCAGGCTATTAATATTAAACTGACATTAAACCAGTTCAACATAAACAAAAATTTACACCAATTCAACATAAAAATTATTTAACACCAAATGATCATAAAAAAATTTACTCCACTTCAACAACAATTTGTTTTAACTAATTCAACATAAAGAAACTTTTCGCAGTTCCCTTCACTTGCGAGGTCTTATATTTTTTATCTAAATTTAAAATGTTTATTATACATATACATATGCACACTTATAAAGCCGCAAAAACATTCATAAGCAGAGATATACATACATGCTTTCATATTGAGACAGAAATATACAGGTTTATATATGCATAAGCATATATATGCATACATATTATATATATATCGTGCAGAATAGGTAAAACTTGGGATTTTGGCTTAAATAGCAACGCTATTCTTGCCGAATAAGGCAAGCGAAAGTTTGTGTATGCAATAATTTCGCAAAATTCATTCTGAACCTAACGAAAAAAATATATTTTATTGTGTTTGTTTATTATTAAATTATTGTAAACTTATCTAAAATATCTAAAATATTTTCCACAAATCTGAGTCTACGTAACGAGAGCATCAGAAAACAGCATTATCGTAGAAGGGAGATGATGCTACGGTGTCAACCAGCCAGAGATGATGATGCAGCCACTGCAGGAAGAGATCAGATGTGCTCCCAGCTTGGCACATGTCCCAGAATGCACCAAAACTGCCAAACTAGGAAACAAGTGAGTAGCAGCTGGGAAACAGCCAATCAAGGCACTCGAAACTGCCACTGCAGAAAGTGTAATTTTGAATTAATAATGAAAATAACATTAGCGATACAATATTAATAAATATACACCACATATAATTATGTCTATTTTTTGGACGAAACAACTTAGCTATATAATACTGCATATCCAATTTCCAGGTTTGCTAGATCATCAACTCTAGTGGATAATTGATCCTCAGTGGTACTTCTCCTCCAACTTATTTTCTAACTATTTGGTAGTCCTCTAGCATGTTACACTTATTATTTTTAAGAATTTCATCCTCGTATTTTTCATTAATTGTTCATCAGTTGGCGATTTCTTCACCTTACACCTGCTGTCAGTGTTCACCTAGCAGAGTCCTAACTTCAACCTTCTTTTTCAATATAGATGCTAGTGGTTATGCAGTGGGTGCTGTACTGCTCCAACAGACAACCTCCACTGATATACTGCATCCTATATGCTACTATTCCTCCTATATGCTACTATTCCTCTAAACTCAAACGACATCAGAAAAACTATGCCACAATTGAAAAAGAGGCTCTAGCTCTTGTGGTGTCGTTGGAGCATTTTGACGTATATTTGGGCACTTCTCATAAAATCAATGTATTTTCAACCCACAATCCACTCACTTATATTAACACCATGAAGAGTAAAAATTCTAGGATACTATGATTTTTCTTTATCTCTTACTGTTCTCGGGTAAGCTGCTTACTAGTTCACATCTGGAGGCACTAGGCATGAATTCTCTGAATAGTGATGAGGAATTGCCTGGACACTTTTCTCTGTTGATCCCCCTTTTCTTCTGCTTAAAGGTCTCTTCTCTGTTCCCTTTCGCTGCTTGACCAGATATGGGTTCTGTACTGGTGCTGCGTACTCCAATATGGGACTACCAGTGCAGTCAAGGCTGTGAACATAGGTAATCAAATGGCTCTATATGTCAACACTTCTAGAATTGACAAGCACCCATGAGCTGAGCAGTTATTTGGCTTGAATGATTTGACCCTAAGGATTCGTTGATGCTCCCCCAAGAGCCTATTCCTGATGAGTAAATCTGTGAGCCTTTAATCTGTAACTTGGCACCGTCTAGATTCTTTATGTCTTTCCCAGTTCATGACTTTGCATGAGGTCAAACTCGGAGCCATTTGTGGCTGGAAACATTGGCACGTTCAGATCCTCCTTAATTTCGATCATGTTTGCATTCTCACAGACACTGAAACATGGACCGTTTGAATCTCCCTTGTGCGAACCCATACAAATGCCCATATCACAGTCAATCAACTGCAGTTCCTTCCAGTCAGGTATTCTTTTTATTCTACTGCAATGTTTTCCTTGTTATTCCTGCCTGCTTCTCTAGCTTTTGAACTAATCTCTTGTGTGATAGTGTCAAAAGCCTTCTACATTCCAAGAAGATGCAGTTTATCCATTCCTCTCTCACCTGTCTTATTTCTGTTACCCTTTCGTAGAAATTCCAATAGGTATGTTATACAGAATTTCAAATCCATGAAGCCGTGCTGGTTGTTATGTATGATCAAATTCCATTCTAGTTTCTCTACCAATCTATTCCTGATAATTTTCTGTATGACGCTAGGGTTGGTGTCACCAGGGGCGGAATGTTTGGTGTCATCAGGGGCGGAATGTTTGGTGTCACCAGGGGCGGAATGTTTGGTGTCACCAGGGGCGGAATGTTTGGTGTCACCAGGGGCGGAATGTTTGGTGTCACCAGGGGCGGAATTTGTCCAGGATGTTTGGTGTCACCAGGGTGTGTCGGAATCTTTGGTGTCACCAGGGGATCTTGTGACCAGAATCTTTGGTGTCCAGGCGAATCTTGGTGTCACTCTCATGAAATCCAAGGGCGGGCAGATGGGGGGATTAAACTCCAGTTACGTCACAACTGCATGACTAATGACTAATGTTTAGCAATGAGAACATTTAAAGACCATAAACCGAACAGGAGAATACTTCTGAACTATATTACTGATAAAATAAATAATCGTAGTAATATTGAGGAAACAAACTCAAATACCACTTTGAGTACAGGCAACAATATCAGAGAAACAATAGTTCCAATTTGACCTTGAGTACAGGTAACATCTCAGTGAATCTGATCTAACATTTCCTTGCCTTCAGTCCTGCAAAATCATCTATCAATCATCAAAATCAATTATTTTCCCTATATAGGCCTATTTGTACTCAAGTAATCATATAATTGGCATCACAGAAACAAAGGATTTTTCTTTTATGTTTGTGCAGCAATATTTTGTGCATTTGTGTCACCTTCTTTAGAGGCTCTGGTGTCACCTTCTTTAGAGGCTCTGGTGTCACCTTCTTTAGAGGCTCTGGTGTCACCTTCTTTAGAGGCTCTGGTGTCACCTTCTTTAGAGGCTCGTGTCACTTTTTAGAGGCTCTTGTGTACCTTCTAGAGCTCTGTGTCCCTTATCAGTCCTGTTTTGTACCTATTCTGTCCTGAATGACAATCTGACTGGGAGTTTTTTTTCCTTTCAATATCCTTCCAGTCAGTTTTTGAAAATCTGTTAACTGGGACATGTCCTCTCCTGTTATAGCAATGATATTCCCAATCTTGTTTCCCCCCCTGTTTGCTTTCACTATAGGCCCTCCCTTCTGCCTCCTGTATACTGTGAATAATTAGTGTCCTCTCCTCTTTCTATTTCTATTCCCTCCATTTCTCTGGACCCGATGTAAGCATCTCCTTTGATGTAGCACCTAACTACAAATTTATTTCAGGAAGATGACGGGGTGGGTATTGAGAACTTTCAAAACAAGGGAAATAATGCCGATGGTGACACTCTTCAAATCGCTAGTGCTCCCTCACTTAGAATATTGCTCAGTGCTGACGGCCCCGTTCAAAGCAGGAGAAATATCAGAGCTGGAACAAATACAGAGATCGTTTACGGCTCACTTTGAGCCATTGAAACACCTAAATTATTGGGAACGCCTTCAAGTCTTGAACATGTGCTCATTGTAGCGGAGGAGAGAGAGATACATGATAATATATACCTGGAAAGTACTTGAGGGCCTGGTCCCAAATCTGCACACTGCCATAACAACATACTGGAGTGAGAGAGATGGGAGGAAGTGTAAAATAAACCCAGTGAGGAGTAGGGGTGCGGTGGCGACAATACGGGAGCACTGTATTAACAGCCAGGGTCCCAGACTACTCAACATCTTACCAGAAGATATCAGAAACACGGCTGGAACAAGTGTTGAAGCCTTCAAGAGGAAACTGGACAACTATCTTCACTAGGTGCCAGATCAACCAGGCTGTGATGGATATGTGGGGCAGTGGGCCTCCAGCAGCAACAGCCTGGTTGACCAGGCAAGCACCAGAAGAGCCTGGCCCATGGCCGGGCTCAGAGAGTAGATAAACTCTCGAAGCTCTTCAAAGGTATATCAAAGGTAAAGGTATATATCCCCTGGATGTCCCTGTGGCCTTATATCTGTTCTGCAAGGGACTTCATAGCTCTTCCCTCACCTTCAGTCTCCTTGCTGTCTCCTGATATTCTAGCTCCATTTCATAGGCAGGCTCCCTGGCCACGTGACCCCATTTGAACCCCTCACATAGGCCTTCCCTTACAGGACTCTCTCTCACTCTCTACTAGACCTAGTGTATAGGCAGTTAGACAGGCCGGGCTCTGCCAAATATTTCAATATATCGCCTACTTCACCGTGACTTCCTAAGCACAAAACTTGACCAATGATGGCAGCGGTGGGATTCATAATTCTTGTAATTACGTCGATGAGAAGTGATTAAATTGACAAGACTGTGTGGACACAGTGGGAGTCTCTCAGCATGGAAAGTTGTGATGAAGTTCAACTGTGCTTGTGAGGTCACTAAGGGAGACCTAACTAACAAGTAAATGGTCACACCCCTTGCCTTGGCAAATAGGTGTCAGACACGCCTCGCGGCTTAAGTCTCAGGTCTTTTGTTCTTGACTGGTGTCAAGTCCTAAAACACGTGGTGTACTCTCATTGGGGGAGGGTGCATTAAGGACCATATAAGTTCAAGGAAACGGCTAGAGAAGAGAGGTTGGGACAGGTCCGGTAAGTGGAGCCTTGGACAGTCGTGTGTGTAGTGGACCACGCATTGCGAATCTCGGGTCAGCTGGTCGGTGAATTGAGAGTGAGTACAAGTCCGTCTTACTGATACATCTACCCTTTCCCCTGGTAATAAGTCTCATAGGTCAATTATTATATTATGTAATTTCCATAAGGATATGTTGTATCCTCGCTCTTTATGTATTTAAGTAAACTATAGCACTATAAGCACTGGGATAATACAGGAGACATGCTCACTTGCTGGGATACCTGAGGCAGATTGGGTAAGGTGTCACAAAGTAAAGGACCCCAAACCAACCAATTCAGCATCTCAACAGTCATCCTCATCTTCCTGGTTCTTATTGCTTAATGGCTTTGTATGCCAACTTTCGAAGGGTAGACCCGGGTTTCATGCAAATTAAGCCAAGCCAGGTTAAGCTAGTTTCTACAAAACAGCCCAAGCTAGCAAGCCATCCCAGGTGAAAGAAACAAAAGAGAACAGTTTCTGTTAGAAGCCAGTGTCTACTCAAGCCAAACAACCAGCCAGCATCTTGTTCGTATTACTAGTCAGATGCTAGTCCAGGAAAATTTCATCATTGTGGCATATTGTTGCTTAGTGTGGATTTAGACCAGCGTACCTGGTCACCCACAAGGCGATGGGGCCAGATAACATCTCTCAATGGGTCCTGGGAAGGGAAGCATAGGCGCTATGCATGCCACTAATAACAATCTTCAACACATCTATCGAAATTGGGCGACTACCTGAGGTATGGAAGACAACAAATGTAGTCCCAATTTTTAAAAAAAGGAGACAGACACGAAGCACTAAACTATGGACCAGTGTCACTAACATGTACAGTATGCAAAGTCATAGAGAAGATTACCAGAAGAGTGGAGGAGCACGGTTTAAGGGATGGGAAATCTTGTGTCACAAACCTACTGGAGTTCTATGACAGGGAGACAGCAGTAAGACAAGAGAGAGAGACGGGTGGGTAGACTGAGTTTTCTTGAACTGTAAGTAGAATTTTGACAGTTCCACACAAGAGATTAGTGCATAAGAGTGGGCGCCTGTGACGAACTCGGTTCCACAGGGGTCAGTCCAAAGACCGGTGCTGTTTCTGGAATATGTGAACGACATGACGGAAGGAATATACTCAGAAGTGTCCCTGTTTGCAGATGATGTGAAGTTAATAAGAAAAATTTAATTGGACGAGGACCAGGAAGAACTACAAAGAGATCTGGACAGGCTGCAAGCCTGGTCCAGAAACTGGCTCCTGGAGTTCAACCCCACCAAGTGCAAAGTCATGAAGATTGGGAAAGGTCAAAGAAGACCGCAAACTAGTACAGTCTAGGGGGCCAGAGACTACAAACCTCACTCAAGGGAAAGTATCTTGGGATGAGTATAACATCGGGCACATCTCCTGAGGCTCACATCAACCAAATAACTGCTGCAGCATATGGGCACCTAGCAAACCTAAGAATAGCATTCTGACATCTCAATAAGGAATCATTCAGGACCCTGTACACTGTGTATGTCAGGCCTTTCTTGGAGTATACAGTACCAGTTTAGAACCCACACCTAGCCACGCACGTATGGGAACTAGAGAAAGTGCAAAGGTTTGCAACAAGACTAGTCCTGGAGCTAAGGGGCATGTTCTACGAGGAGAGAGTAAGGGAAATCGACCTGATGACACTGGAGGACAGGAGAGATAGCGAGGATATGATTACGACATATATAATACTGAGAGGAATTGGCAAGGTGGACAGAGACAGGCTGTTCCAGAGATGGGACACAGCAACAAGGGGTCACAATCGTAAGTTGAAGACTCAGATGAATCACAGGGATGTTAGGAAGTATTTGATCAGTCACAGAGTTGTCAGAAAGTGGAATACTTTGGAAAATTGATCTAGTTGAGGCTGGATCCATACATATCTTTAATAAGAGGTATGATAAAGCTCATATTGCAGGAAGAGTGACCTAGTAACGGCCAGTGAAAAGGCTGGGCTAGGAGCTGCGAATCGACCCCTGCAACCACAACTAGGTGAGTACACAACACCGCTTCTAGGCACCACCACCCACGGTGTCGCTACACCCAATGGATGCAACGCCCACGGACTAGGTGAAGAGCCGATTGATCTGTGGGCCACCGAATAAAGCTGGAGTCTCTGTGGGTTGTCCAGAACGCAAAAAATTCATCCAGAACAGCGACTTCCTGTGTGACAAACTGCAAGATACCACCGCACGTCAACAGTGGCGCTGTGAGTCGCTTCCATAGCATCTCTTCAGTGCTTCGCTGACCTTCAGTCAACATCATACTTTCTTTTATAAACACATTTGTGGGTTAAACAAATTTAAATAGCCTAAAGAATATTTTTGATGGGAACTAGTGATTAGTGTGAATTTTCAGAGTGTCAGAGAATCTTACCTTCTATAATTATTATTTACCATCAAGTATGACTTTCGTCAGTCCAGTGTGGCATTATCATTCCCAGTGTTATTTTATATATTCTGTTTTTTTTTCTCCCTGTAACTGAAGTAACCTTCCTTTACTGTGTACAATTATATTATTTTCTACACAGAGAACAGTGCTTTTATTTTCTTGTTCCGTTTAATTATCTTACTGTGTTATTCATTCCCTTTAACTCTTGTGTATTAAGTACTGTGTTTCCACTTATTTTTTTTTTGTTTACAATTTTCCTTGTGTATTATGCTGCAGTTGCTTTGTGTTTTGTCTTAACTTTCATTGTATTTTCCTACTTTTTCCAAATGTGCTAATTTTTATAACATATTTCGTGTGTTAATTTTTAATGTGTCGAGCCTTTTACATGTCTATGCAATGTTCTCATTCTTGAAGAACTTTGCAGACAAATTGATAAACTATATCTACTTTTGTGCAAGTCCTATTTTTTTACAATTATGATCAAAACCTAGCGCTAAACCTACTAGGGTCATAGAACGCTGCAGGGTAGGGAGTATTACAGGATCATAAAGCAGCTAGAGTGGAGAGGAGAACAAAGATAGAAATATAAAGGGTTGCGATTAGTGCAAATGGAAGTATTATCGAAGTTTGTGTAGTAGATACGTCCCTGTCAAAAAGTCGGCGGGACCGTCAACAATGAGGGGAGATAAAGGGCGTTAGAGCGGTGACGACGCCGGAAGTAAATTCTGTGTGCTCGTTGATAGACAGGACAGTTCAATAGAATATGGTAAACTGAAATTGGAACTTGACATCTCTCTCAGAGTGGAACAGGCCACCTCTCCATGAGGTACCCATAAGTAAGACGGGTATGTCCAATGCGAAGATGCGAGAGCATAGTCTCCCAACCTCGGCATCGATGGAAAGAGGGCCAAAACGATTAGGTTTAGGTTTTTGACCTTCACAACCCTAGGCAACGTTGGTATCGATGACGAGAACGCTAGAAATCTAACCTTAGTTTGGTAGAATGTAATTTGTTGTGAGCCATACTGGACCAACGTCGTTGCCAACTGTTCCAAAGGTGGCTAGAGATTACAATAAAACAGTCTCAGAATTGAATACCTCTGTATGGATCTAGGAGGTCATGGGCTGCTAACCGCGCGGCAGAGTCTACCTGCTCATTGCCCTGAACATCAACATGAGAAAATATCTTTGTTCTTGCCAGAAATGCAGCGTAACCAAAGTTGCATACTAAGAACTAGGGGATGAGTCGAATCAAATGTTTTAATACCTTGTAAAGCACTAAAGGAGTCTGAAACTACCACAAACGTCGAGGTAAGCATAGAAGCTATATGGATAATTGCAATGAGAATTGCATACAATTCGGCCGTAAAAATGCTAACCGAGTCTAATAAATGACCTCGCACTACACTGTCAGGGAATACTGCTGCGAACCCGACACCATCAGAGGATTTAGACCCTTCAGTGTACACTGCGACGGCATGAGAATGAGACCGGAAGTGACTAAGAAAAGAGACTGTAGGTATTTGGGCTTTCGCACACTGCAGTGGGAAGGACAGACATGGGCTATCAGAACCTCCCATTGGGAAGTTAGATGCTAGATGAACCAATAAAGGTGGCAACATAAGAAAAGACAAGAGGGAGGGAAAGACGAAGGGAAAAGGGATGGAGTAAACAGGGGAGACGAACAAATAAATAACCCCTGCTAATGTCTGTTACTATCCTGTATGTAGAATTATTATGAAAGTCATGACACCGGACAAAATAACGGAGGCAATGAGCATCTTGTCTATCGTTCAAGGATGGACCATTCGCCTCTGCATATAGACTCTCGACAGGTGAGAATGGGATCAAGTATAGAAAGAGTTGCTGGAGAAGCCGATGAATATATCTGGTCACCATACTCCAATTTCGATAAAATTAGGGCCAAAGGCAGTCGTAGGAGAGTTCGACAATCTGCATCCCATGAAAAAGAAGCAAGGGTTTTAATTAAGGAGGTTCAGCCTGCTATGACAAGTTGCTTTCAGGGAGGTAATGGGAGGTTTCCAGGATAACCGACGATCATAAGGCCGAGAAACCTGACTATCCCGTTCAGCGATACGTGAGCCATACAAGTACAATGGAGTATCATGGACGAAAGAGCGTCTGATGAAAGTAATTTGGTGTGATTTAGCACTAGAAATTTTAAACCCATGAATAGTGGTCCAATGGGAAACACAGTTGACATCATTCTGGACAAAGGCTGCTACTAGTCGACAGTCAGAGCCTGCGCAAGCTATAGCAAAGTCATCAACATAAGAGTGATGACCAAATATTAGATGAAAGAACAGATGCCAGGTCATTTATTGCAAGGAGAAAAAGAGTGGTGCTAAGGACACACCCCTGAGGGATACCCTAAAGGAGTGATGTTATATCTCCAAGTAGTGTCAAAAGCGTTCTCAAGATCAAAAAAGACTGCGATAACTGAGTGGTTACTAGCAAAGGCATTACGAACATATGTATTTAAGGGGTCAATAGTAGAGCGGTCCTTACGAAAGCAATATTGACTGTTGTGTGTCTCTAAATACCACATCACACGTCTATTCACCAGACGTTCCTTCACCTTGCAAACTGCACTGGGACGATAGTGTGAGGTATCACGTCCCGAAGTACCTGGTTTACGAAAAGACAGAACAATGGCAGATTTTCACAGCAGGGGAAGAAACTCCTTGCGACAAAATAAGATTAAAAAGACGTAAGAGGACTGCAAGGGTTGATGGATGTAAATGCTGAAGCATACGAATATGAATATCATCAGGACAGACTTCGAGGAAAGAAATTATTGGCATAGATGGAACCCTCTGAGAGATACGGACAAGATGATTTCCAATTTTTGTGGCAACTTCAAATGGGTTTGCAATGGTGACACAGGCAACATTAAGAACCAGACCGGGTCTGGAAAGCATTTGCCACTCAATTTCCGTATAAAATCAAGGAGTCGTTCTGTGGTTCTATTATAACGATACCGGCCCCGTGAAGCACGTGTCCAACTACTGCCCGACCACAAGCGGACCACCACCAAGGCACACACTTCTGAGGGTGCTAACACGAGGTTTGAGGGTCTGAATCTGCAGCCGCGGTTAAAATCAGTCAAAAATAGCTGTAAAAACTCAAGATGACGAAGATGGTTCCTCACGAAACAGTGTAGTACGGGTAAAGGTCCCAAGGTCCCAATTCGCCCACTCAAATTGCCAACGTGGGCTTCGAGGAGGGTAAGAATATGAATGGGAAATAAGGAATATAGGAAAATAATCGCAGTCATGTAAATCTGGAAGCACAGAGCAGGTATAGTAGAGTGCAGCAGGATCAAATTGAGATCGATGGAAGAGAGAGAGATTGAATGCAAGAGTCACAATGGGTGGAAATACCCGTATTTAAAACATGAAGGGGAAGATAAGTGAGAAGAGCGTCTAACTGATCACCACGAGAGTCACAGTGAGAAAATAATGAGCATTAAATTCGCCTAATAAAAGAAGAGGTGACGGAAAAGAAGAAACCAGAAATGCAACATCTGGAATAGATAAACCTCGAGATGGAGAAATATACAAAGAGCAAATTGTATACCACTTGTTCAAGTATATGCGGGTTGCAGTGTAATGTAGCGAAGTATGATCAAACATATGATGGTATGGTATACCTGTTTGTACTAGGAGTGCACGTTCATTAAAAGATCCATCGGGAAAAGGATACAATGAATGCAATAAAATATAGCCTGAGATGAGATGGATAACAGTGGAGCGTAATTTAGGTTCTTGTAAACAGACACAAACAGGGAAAAACTGGGAGAGCGACACCTGAAGCGTTGAATATTCCACTGTAAATAAGTCATGATTTACGAAGAAAAGTATATTGGTAACATGAAGCAATAAGGTGTCTATGGACTAGACGGTTTGTAAAATCTACGTGTGGAGGCAGCGGAAGACAAGTAAACAGCGGAAGACAAGTAAACAGCGGAAGACAAGTAAACAGCGGAAGACAAGTAAACAGCGAAGAATTGGAACGTTCTGAAGAAAGAAGTCGTGTAGACGGTTTGAGGAAGAGAAATGATGGGAGGTGGATCGGTGTCCATCATCGGTTTTGTCTTAGTATATTCGAAGACAACTTCAAGTGTTTCAGAGGACAAGGAAGTTGCAGATGGTTCGACATCAGAGATAGTAGGAGGAGGAGGGTGAGTAAAGATCAGAGACGATGATGGTACCAAAGAGGGGGAGGATGTGAGGATTGAGTTAACATGGGAGGGGACAGGAGAGGAAGAAACTTGGGAGGGGACAGGGGAGGAAGAAACTTGGGAGAGGACAGGGGAGGAAGAAACTTGGGAGGGTACAGGGAAGGAAGAAACTTGGGAGGGACAGGAGGAAGAAACTTGGGAGGGTACAGGAGAGGAGGAAACTTGGGAGGGGACAGGGGAGGAAGAAACTTGGGAGGGTACAGGAGAGGAAGAAACTTGGGAGGGACAGGGAAGGAAGAAACTTGGGAGGGACAGGGAAGGAAGAAACTTGGGAGGGGACAGGGAAGGAAGAAACTTGGGAGGGGACAGGGGAGGAAGAAACTTGGGAGGGGACAGGGGAGGAAGAAACTTGGGACGGGACAGGAGAGGAAGAAACTTGGGACGGGACAGGAGAGGAAGAAACTTGGGAGGGGACAGGAGAGGAAGAAACTTGGGAGGGGACAGGGAAGGAAGAAACTTGGGAGGGTACAGGAGAGGAAAAAACTTGGGAGAGGAAAGGGAAGGATGAATTTTGGGAGGGGACAGGGAAGGAAGAAACTTGGGAGGGTACAGGAAAAAACTTGGGAGGGGACAGGGGAGGAAGAAACTTGGGAGGGGACAGGAGAGAAAGAAACTTGGGAGGGGACAGGAGAGAAAGAAACTTGGGAGGGGACAGAAGTGGACGGAAGTGTACGAGGGGAGGATGAGCCTCCACATTCGTAAGAGATACAGTTAAAAGTAAAGTACTATGCACAGAGATGAGTAAGGATACATGTTTGGGAAGGATATGTGAAAAAGGTGTTAAAGGAAATTTGGACTTTGAGGATGATTTGGACTTTAAAGAAGTAGAGAGGCGATGGGAAGGTGTAGTTGTGAGAGTCCTTGTAGACGTAGATACATTCAAACGAGATGAAGCAAGGACAGTTTGAGCCGACGAGGTAGGAACCTCGGAGGCCAGGGCTGCAAAAGAGTTGGAAAGAGATGAGACTGTAGAAGTTCTGACCACCGATGAAGTTGTGGAAGTAGACACCACCGAAGTTGAAGGTTGCTTAGTAAGTCGAGAATAAGAAAGCCATGGATGTCTCCCTAGGAGGCGGAGAAGAGAGACTGCCATGGCGTAAGCCTTCTTTCTCCATGAGTCATCGGATTTCACTTTACTTCAAGTAAACTTGGCAATGTCGAGAATAAGCCGGGTGAGTCTCATTACAATTAACGCAAGACTGAGGTAGACTGCAAGACTGCAAGACTGCCATGGACTTGCAATATGTCGCTGGATGACCCAAACGCCAGCAATTTCTACGCTGATATGATGTAGGGACCAATTATCTGACTTGTAAACAGTGTCCCACAATACAAACCGAGGACGGCAGCTGACGGCAGTCAAAAGTTAAGCTAACTACAATGTACGGATATCAACTTCGTCCATGGGCAGGTAGTACATAAGTGTCCACTTTGAGAATTCGGAGGTGTTGGAGCTCATGTTGCTCCAGTATGTCGGCACCACATGACTGGAAATCATGTTGAACAATGGTATGAGGCAGAACTATGGTACCACTGCAAGAATTGAGAGAAATGTGTTTTTGAATAGTGACAGGAATATCTGCTATAGAGGTAAGAAGGGAAAGATTGCGAGCCATGACGATGTGTGCACCGCTCTTAAGAGCATAAAATAAAATATTCTGACCAAACCATACCACGGGTGGGGTTAGAACCCGCGATCAGAGTCTCAAAACTCCAGACCGACGCGTAAGCCACTGGGCCAGCTAGCTACAATAAGATTCATCCACCTAGGTATATGTCTACACCATAGGAAGGTTAGCATAAGCACCACTGTGTCCACAAATGCAAGTTTTTACAGACGAATCCCCCGCTAGCATGGCCGTGACGAACTCTAGCTCAAGTCCCCTCAAAGCCGTCAACATGAAGCCAGCTGGCCCAGTGGCTTACGCGTCGGTCTGGAGTTTTGAGACTATTTTGACCAACATGACGCAGGGGTGCCTTGCTGATACTATGGTCAGAAAGGTAGTGAGTTTGGATTGTCAGTTGCAGGGTGAAAAACTTGAAGTGTTTAAGGGAAGCGAGTGTCGTGCTGGTCTTCCCTGGGAGGAATGAGAGGTAATCACAGCAGCATCGTCAGTTAATTATCGTGATCATTTAGGAGTGGAACCGAAGGTGGGCCGTCCTGAGATAGCTGAACCCCTTGCCAAGAAACTTCAGCGTTATCCCTCATAACTACATACACACACGCCCGTCCAGTGGGGGTCCTTATCAGATCCAACCTACCAAATATTCTCAGCGGTCCCTTACACGTCCGTCTCAGATACAACCTACCCAGCATTCACCACCTGACTCTACATCCTATAAATACTCATGTGAAATAAATGGTATAAAATACCGACACAATGGAAAAATAAACACATAAGCATTATAATGTGATCCTTTATTGAGAACTTTTCGCCCACGCAGTGGCTTTATCGATCTGTCTGTGACTAGATAAAGCCCACTGCGTGGGCGAAACGTTGTCAATAAAGGATCACATTATACTGCTTATGTGTTTATTTTTCCATTGTGTCGGTATTTTATACCATTTATTTCTACCATAGGTATGTTTGTAGAGACTGTTATTGAAAGAACAGCAATTGAAATGAATGCAGAGTTCAATCAGGTCAACGAAATCTCCGGAAAGTAGAGGAAGATTAAGGTCCTGATCGACTTTACGTTGTAGAAGTAACCACAGCTTGTATGATTTGTACTTTAGTGAAGAGGGAAGTTACTTTCAAACTACTACTACTACCACCACAACTACTACGTACTACTAATACCTGCAACGATTATGTCTTTCACCTCACTCTGTACCTGTACTCACCTATTTGTGGTTGCAGGGGTCGATTCAAAGCTCCTGTCCCCGCTTCTTCACTGATTGCTACTAGGTCATCTCTCTCCCTGCTCCATGAGCTTTATCATACCTCGTCTTAAAACTATGTATGGTTCCTGCCTCCACTACGTCACTTTCTAGACTATTCCACTTCCTGACAACTCTATGACTGAAGAAATACTTCCTAACATCCCTTTGACTCATAGGAGTCTTCAACTTCCAAATGTGACCCCTTGTTTCTGTGTCCCCTCTCTGGAACATCTTGTTTCTGTCTACCTTATCTATTCCTCGCAGTATTTTATATGTCGTTATCATGTCTCCCCTAACCCTCCTGTCCTCTAGTGTCGTCAGGCCGATTTCCCTTAACCTTTCTTCGTAGGACAATCCCCTTAGCTCTGGGACTAGTCTTGTTGCAAACCTTTGCACTTTCTCTAATTTCTTGACGTGCTTGACCAGGTGTGGGTTCCAAACTGGTGCTGCATACTCCAGTATGGGCCTGACGTATATGGTGTACAGAGTCTTGAATGATTCCTTAGTGAGGTATTGGAACGCTGTTCTTAGGTTTGTCAGCCGCCCGTATGCTGCAGCAGTTATCTGATTGATGTGTGCCTCAGGAGATGTGCTCGGTATTATGCTCACCCCAAGATCTTTTTCCTTGAGTGAGGTTTGCAGTCTTTGGCCACCTAGACTATACTCTGTCTGCGGTCTTCTTTGCCCTTCCCCGATCTTCATGACTTTACATTTGGCAGGGTTAAATTCAAGGAGCCAGTTACTGGACCAGGCTTGTAGCCTGTCCAGGTCTCTTTGTAGTTCTGCCTGATCCTCGACTGATTTAATTCTTCTCATTAACTTCACATCATCTGCAAACAGGGACACTTCTGAGTCTATCCCTTCCGTTACGTCATTCACATATACCAAAAACAGTACAGGTCCTAGGACTGACCCTTTTGGAACCCCAATCGTCACAGGTGCCCACTCTGACACCTCGTCACGTACCATGACTCGTTGTTGCCTCCCTGTCAGATATTCTCTGATCCATTGCAGTGCCTTTCCTGTTATGTGTGTGAGTGTGTGTGTGTGTGTGTGTTCACCTTGAGAACAAGGTACCAAGCAGAGACCAGGAACCCCAATTAATTCTCCAACTTAACAAGACTGGGTTCAGCAGATGAGATAAATATTTGGATGAATGAGAAACGTATCATGTTTCGTACTTAGTTAAAACACATTCAAAGGAATATTACTGAATTAAGAAACATCACCTATTTTTCATTAGAAACAAATGATGGCATTTTTCAAAATGGCCATTAATTAGTAATATATATTAAAAAATCATAAGCGTATTCAAATTATTTTTTAATATTTTGTTAGTGAATCTCCTTTAAATTTATCTTGAATGATGGTGTGTCACACATATGATTATAATTGTTAAAAGCAAAGCAAACTTATTTAAATAAAAAAACATTATTAGTGAAATATATATACATTCAAACTCTGCCATCATAAATATTCAACAATATCCAACAGTTTCATATTTATAACGTATCTGTGTAAAACAACGAATATGATACTGTGTATAAAATTACCATCGTGACATTTTTTCCTAGGTGTATTATGAAACTAAATATTTTCATGTGAACTATTCTGTAATAACACTTTGCTTACATATTTATGAGCACCTGTTTATTATGCATTCGTTTTTATATTTAAATAAAAGAATATAACAGTTTCTGAATGACATCGGCCAATATACAAGGTCGTGGACCTTAATGACCCGGCATCTTCTAATATAAAGTAATTTAATGTACGATACATCAGAGCTAACGATGTTTACTTTAGAAATATTTTACTTTGTAAAGGAAGGTAGGTTCAGGAAGGTATAACATCTTGTAGAAGTGAATAGCCAGGAAGGTATAACATCTTGTAGAAGTGAAGAGCCAGGAAGGTATAACATCTTGTAGAAGTGAAGAGCCAGGAAGGTATAACATCTTGTAGAAGTGAAGAGCCAGGAAGGTATAACATCTTGTAGAAGTGAAGAAGAGCCAGATGTGAGTATGGGTTTAGGTGTGAAGCAAATGCGACAGTAATTATGGACAAGATAGATTATAGTGGAAACATGACGGGGGAACTTACATGCCTCTTAAACACCACAACTTAAATAACTCAGCATAGCTGCATGACCTCTTTCAGCAACTACCCACTCGTTACTGCCGTCCAAACACCTCTTAGACACGTCCGTTTTCAGAACAATCCCCGTCCACTGACACTTATGGAGCATTTGTCACCACACGAAAATTGTATAAACATTATAACAATGCAGAATCCTGCATAAGAAGAAGCAAGTCTTGTTGTTGTATTACTTATGAGATTAAGTCTTGTGGTTGCACAAGGACCTGCAATAATTAAGTTGGTTATAGAAGGAACAGGAACAAATCTTTTGGTTATACAAGGAACAGGAACAAGTCCTGTAGTCTTACGAGGAAAGCGAACAAGTCTACGGTCAAACAAGGAACAAGGACAAGTGCTATGGTCACACAAAGAACAGGGACAAGTGCTATGGTCACACAAGGAACAAGTGCTACGGTCATACAAGGAACAGGGACAAATGCTACGGTCAAACAAAGAACATGGACAAGTGCTACGGTCATACAAGGAACAAGGACAAGTGCTACTGTCAAACAAAGAACAGGGACAAGTGCTACGGTCAAACAAAGAACAGGGACAAGTGCTACGGTCAAAGAACAGGGACAAGTGCTACGGTCATACAAAGAACAAGTGCTACGGTCAAACAAAGAACAGGGACAAGTGCTACGGTCAAACAAAGAACATCGACAAGTGCTACGGTCAACAAGAACAAGGACAAGTGCTACGGTCAAACAAAGAACAGGGACAAGTGCTACGGTCAAACAAAGAACAGGGACAAGTGCTACGGTCATACAAAGAACAGGGACAAGTGCTACGGTCAAACAAAGAACAGGGACAAGTGCTACGGTCATACAAGAAACGAGGACAAGTGCTAAGGACATACAAGGAACAGGGACAAGTGCTATGGTCAAACAAGGAACAAGGACAAGTGCTACGGTCAAACAAGGAACAGGCACAAGTGCTACGGTCAAACAAAGAACAGGCACAAGTGCTACGGTCAAACAAAGAACAGGGACAAGTGCCACGGTCAAACAAGGACAAGCACCGAGGTATAAGAACGGATAGGAACATGGTCAGGTGATTTATGTTAAAGTTCAGCTTCATATCACAGCACAGGTCAGGGGGGTCAGGCACATGTCTTGACAGAGGTCAAGGTCATGTCATTACAGACGTCAAAAATAACACAGTTCAATTTTCAATAAACAATCTATAATTAATGCCAAAAAAACGCAAACCTGCTCAAAAAATAATTTTACTCAAACCATGAACAAGAAAACCTAAAAAAAAAAAAATAATTCATATATGTATTGTCAACCAATCGAACAAAAATTAAATAAACTTTTTGTTGTATTAAAACAATCCGGTAATCCCTCTGAATTAGTTGACTGTAAAGGACAGAGGGATTAAGAGGATTTACGAGAAAAAAGAACAAGCAGACTATTGTGTATGACAAAAGCACAAGTTTAAATGCTTTTTAAAATGGTTTTCAATGCAAGTCTTTTTCTATATCATTAAATTCAGCGTAAATACAACGAGAGAAGCTGACCTGGAGAATGAGGTGAGTGAGCTAGACATGAAGTGAGTGAAAGTGAAGTGATTGAACGTGAGGGGTAGTGAGCATGAGGTGAAAGTGAGGTATGTGAACGTGGGTAAATGAATGCGAGATGAGCGAACGTGAGGTGAGTAATGTGAAGTGAATGCGAGGTAAATAAACGTGAGATAAATAATGTGAAGTGAATGTGAGGTGAGTGAACGTGATTCGTGAAGGTGAGGTAAATGAATGTGAGGTGAGTGAATTGTAGGTGAATATAAGTAAAGCGAAACAAAATGAGGAGAGAAAACGCAAGATAGTGTGAGGTAAGTGAACTGGAGGTGAGTGAACGTAAGGTTAGTGAACGTATGGTGAGTGAACGTATGGTGAGTGAACATAAGGTGAGTGAACGTAAGGTTAGTGAACGTATGGTGAGTGAACGTATGGTGAGTGAACATAAGGTGAGTGAACGTAAGGTTAGTGAACGTAATGTTAGTGAACGTAAGGTGAGTGAACGTATTATGAGTGAACGTAAGGTTAGTGAACGTAAGGTTAGTGAACGTAAGGTTAGTGAACGTATGGTGAGTGAACGTATGGTGAGTGAACATAAGGCGAGTGAACGTAAGGTGAGTGAACGTAAGGTTAGTGAACGTAAGGTGAGTGAACGTATGGAGTGAACGTAAGGTTAGTGAACGTAAGGTTAGTGAACGTAAGGTGAGAACGTAGGTGAGAACGTAGGTGAGAACGTAGAGTGAACGTAAGGTGAGAACGTAGGTGAGAACGTAGAGTGAACGTAAGGTGAGAACGTAGGTGAGAACGAAGGTGAGTGAACATAAGGTGAGTGAACGCAAGATAATGTGAGGTGATTCAATGGGAGTTAAGTGACTGAGAGGTGAGTGAACTAGAGATGATAGATTTTGCCTCCGAAGTGGATAGTGCATCTCAAATCCATCCTGTGGATGGTAGCGCAAGAGTATATGGATACACAACAGGCCTAAGAACTAGGCCCTAAGTGGGTTTACAGAAGAACATCTGGATTTATATCTAAAGTTGACTTATCTGTTGCAACAACGTTAATGAAATTTTATTAATGTCTGGTTTCTTATTTTTCATAAATAAGATATCCACATGCGTTACTGCATTATCTCTATATTCCTCAATAAGTGGAGAATTCAGCACATACTTTGTATATGGATTGATCATTCTCTGCATGACTGCCGAACTGCCAGAAAACCTTGTAATGAAGCCTTAGACTGGCTACTACAACATCAGTTAGTCTACTCACATTGTAAGTTGCTCAAAAGACGATCTTTCCTACGTTCAAATTACCATTTTGAGTGATAGATCTACTCAGATTTCTAACTACATTCCAGTATCATTGTTTCATTATTTACTTCTCTCCTAATAATAATCCAAATGCTAAACACAGTCACGCCAAAGTTATGTTTTACAATTTACATCGGGGTAACTTTTTTGGGCTAACTTAATCAACATTATCATGAAGGAGTATTCAAATGTGTGATGGAATCCATTAAAAAAATTCATTCTTTTTCCCAGGATGTTTTAATATTTGTACGTGGCTTCTCCATTGAGCATGTTGTTAGCGATGACATAACATCATATGGTAACTTTAGTGCCATTAGGATGGCAAACAATCCAATTTGCACTGTAGATGCACAGTTGTAAATTCTTATGCCTAACTCAACATAGTTGCTGTTGCTATTATCTAGAGAGATGGCAACAAGAGCAGATGCAGCTCTGCCAGTAGACTCCTGCTTAGATCCATCACTGTATATGACTTGTTATAAATTATTACTATCAGTTAAGCGAAAAAATTCTCGAGTAGTTGCCTCTGCAAGTGATTTAATTTTGGAATAATTAGTGATAATTATTATAATCAAAGAAATCGCTAAACCGACAAGGAGGGGATAGAGGGGTAGAAAATAGTTCCAGGGCACCTATAAACAGCTAGGTGGAAAGTGAATCAGAGGTGAGGGGAGAAAATGGGTGGAAGGCACGATAAGGGCTGTGTCAAAGTTCTTATAGTAAAGCAGTTGCTGACAAAAAGTAAAAAAGTGATCATAAGTCAAAGGCAGCGGCGTCTGCAAGAAGGGAAGATAAGGTAAGAGTCGTAGGGCGTCATTGGAGGTAAATCCTTTTTTAGCTCGATGATAAACCGGGCAATCCACAAGAAGGTGAAGACCCGAAAGAGGGACCCAACAAATCTCACAGAGAGGAATAGGGTGTCATTCCTGAGATACCCATGGGTAAGGTGGGTACAGCCAATGCGGAGACGGAGACCGCAGTCTCCGAGAATGGCAAGGGTGCTAAGAAGGCCACAAACCTAAAAGAGGTTTAATAGAGTGTAATTTGTCTGACCACCATTATTGCCAACAGCTGTGAAGACGGGCAGAGATGACTGGAAAATAATCTCTAAACGGAATACCCCTATAGGAAACCAGGAATCATGCACCGCTGACCGCGCAGCATCCGCTTGTTCATTACTCTGCACACCAGAGACCAAACAGAAAACGACGTCTTTTTTTGCTAGCCACACAACGCAACCATAGTTGAATACGAAGGACTAATGAATGAGGGGAATCAAATTGTTTAATGGCTTGTAAAGCACTGAGGGAATCTGAAATGATCACAAACGTCGAAGGAGACATATATAATATGGAGAAGTGCTATGAGGATGGCATACAACTCGCAGTAAAAATACTAGCTGAGTCTAACAAATGACCTCGGACAACATCGTCAGGAAACACCACCGCGAACCAAACACAGTGAGAAGATTTAGAACCATCTGTATAAACAGTAACAGCATGAGCATGCAACCATAAGGGATCAAGAAAAAGAGAGCAAGAAGCAGTCGTAGGTAGGAGAGCTTTGGTGCACGGTAGTAAGGAAGAACAGACACGACCATCAGAACCTCCCAAGGGGGAAGGGAAAAGGCAGATGCTAACTGAACATTCAAGGGAGGTAACTGGAGAGAGGACCGGAGTGAGTGAAGACGAAGAGAAAACGGTCGGAGTAAGCAGGGGCATCGAGCAAATAATGGGCTTTTACTAACGTCTGAGACCAACCCATATGTAGATGGAACACGAAGGTCATGAGCGCGGACAAAGTAACGAAGGTAGTGAGCATCACGACTATCAGCTAAGGAACATTCATCTCAGCATAGAGGCCCAAGGCATAAATGTAGACCCTGATAATGAAGGAGATCTAACTTAGAAAAAGTTGCAGGAGAAGCAGCAGAATAGACTTGGTCACCATAATCCAGCTTTGACAAGACTAAGGAGGACTGCAAATGGATGAGAGTCTGACGTTCTGCTCCCCATGAACGATACGCAAGAATTTTAAGGAGGTTCAGCCGACCATGGCCAGCTGCCTTTAAAGAAAAAATGTGAGGTTTCCATGTCAACCGGCGATCGAATGAAGGCCAAGAAACTTGACTATCACATTACGGGATACGTGAGCCGTGCGAATACAATGGAATATCTGGGACAAGAGGATGTCTAGTGAAGGTAATGAAATGGTTTTCGCACTAGAAAATTTAAATCCACGAGAAGTGACCCAATGGGAAGCACAATCAATCGCATCCTGAAGGGAGGCTGCTACCAGGCGACAGTCAGCACCTGAGTAATCTTTAGCAAAGTCATCCACATAAAGTGACAACCAAATATGCGATGGAAGGTTGGAAGGTAGGTTATTTATAGCCATGAGAAAAATAATAGTACTAAGGGCAACCTTGTGGGACTCCCTCGGCCTGAAAAAAGTCAAAGGAAAGTGAGGAGCCAACGCGGACACGAAAATATCTTTCAGATAAGAAAGCAGCAAGGAATGTTGGTAGATTACCACGGGGGCCTAAGGAGTGGGCTTGGGTAGGATGTTATAGCTCCAAGTGGTGTCATATGTCTTCTCGAGATCAAAAAGACTGCTTGGACGGAGTGTTTATTAGCAAAGGCATTTCGTACGTACATATCTAAGTGGAGCAAGGAGTCCAAAGTAGAGCGGCCTTGCAAAAGCCATATTGGCGAGGAGAAAGACTATCGTGTGTCTCGAAATACTACATCAGACGCCTATTCACCAATCGTTTCATCACCTTGCAGACTACACTGGTCAGAGCAATGTGACGATAGTGAGATGTATCAAGCCCTGAATTGCCTGGTTTGCGAAATGGTAGTACATACAATGGCTGATTTTCATTGAGGGAGAACCCTTCGCATCCAAACAAGATTGAATGTAGAATGTAGATGCTGTAGCATAAGGATATGAATATCATCAGGCCCAGCTGCCGATGACCGACAAGCAGAAAGTGTAAACTCCATCTCTAAGAGAGTGAAAGGTACGTTATACGGCTCCATTCCATTAGAAGAGAAATTCAAGGGCGATTGCTTCCTTATAGATGTAGAAGAGAGAAACGAGGGACAGAGGTGAAGCCCTTCGAAGACCTGGACAAGATAGTTCGCGATTTCCGTGCCAACTTCAAGAGGTTTTGGAACACTAACACCAGCAACCCGCAATACAGGAGCTGGGTCCAGAGTGTACTTGACACAACTTCAGTACCTTCTTCCAAACACACACATAGGGAAAGTCGAAGTAATGGCAGAAATATAGTCTTGCTATCAAGTGTGTTTAGAGTCGCGTATGACGCGGCGAGTGACAGCCCTTGCTCGCTTAATATCTAAAAGACGATCTGAGGTCCGATTAATAATCGATAACAAATCAAATCAAAATAAAAAAATATTTCTAGTAATATTACAAAGTGGGGTATACTTATAGTATTAATACATTTTATGGAGTAGATATTACAAGATGGCCAATAATATGCCTAGGAATGCCTAGGCTTTTCAGGCAGTCTTATGATAGGTCTTACTCAATAGTGACACAATGATTATACTGATATTAAGGTTAGGTAATTGTAGTGATTAACTAGGTTTACAAAATTGAGGTTTACAAAACTGAGGTACTGAAATTTAAACATTTAAGAATTTAGCAATTAGTTTATATATTAATGGTAAAGGTGATGTATTGGTATAATGCCGTTTCTATATTGGGGTGTCTTAGGCAAACTTATGACTAGCTTAAGAATTAAGAAGCAATAGTTGTATTAGAATTTTGGTTAGTCATGTGCAATTTAAGGGGAATCACAGATATCAATAAGTGTATTTTGTTGTGGATATGTGCAAGATAAAGTAGTTTTCATGTGGTTAGTTACCGGTTGGGTGCTTACGCACCCAACCGATGCTTTTGAAGGTGGAGGTTGTGTCTGCAGTTCTAGAGTTTTCAGGCAGGGAGTTCCAGATTTTAGGCCCTTTTATGCGCATTGAATTTTTGTATAGATTTAGTCATACACGGGGAATGTCAAAGAGATGTTTGTGTCTGGTATTATGTCTATGGGTCCTGTCACAACTGTCAAGAAAGTGTTTTAGCTCAGGGTTAAAGTTGGAATTTATGGTTCTATAAATGTAGATAGCAGAGTAGTAAGTATGGATGTTCTGAACAGTGAGTAGGTTTAGGTCTTTGAAGAGTGGGGGGGGAAGTGCTGCCTAGCGTTGGATTGCGTGATAATTCTTACTGCGGCTTTTTGGGTTATTATTGGCGTTAGGTGGGTAATTGCAGTTGATCCCCATGCACAAATGGCATATGTAAGGTAGGGATAGATGAGTGAATAGTATTGTGTGAGTAGGGCTGATTGTGGTACATAATACCTTATCTTAGAGAGGATCCCCACAGTTTTGGACACTTTCTTTGTTATGTGTTGGATATGGGTGCTGAATTTCAGGCTGCTGTCAAGGTGAAGGCCCAGGAATTTGTCCTAATTATGTTTAATAATAGGAGTAGTGTTGATCTTAATGTTTAATTGTGCATCAATAATATAGAAGGTCTTATCAGTGTTGAGTGTAAGTTTATTGGCTGTCATCCATGTTGATATTTTTATTAATTCGTCATTAACAATGGTGTTGAGCGTGGCAAGATTTGTGTGGGAGATGACATAAGTTGTGTCGTCAGCAAAGAGTATTGGTTTCAGGTGTTGTGATACATTAGGAAGATCATTGATGTATAAGAGGAAGAGCAGGGGACCAAGGACACTTCCCTGCGGTACGCCGGTGTCAAGTGGTCGTGTCGTGGAGGATGTGTCTTTAATGGTGACATACTGATACCTATTAGTGAGGTAGGATTTGAAGTATGCAAGTGCATGACCTCTTATTCCATAATGGTCAAGTTTGTGGAGTAGGATGCCGTGGTTTACTGTGTCGAAAGCTTTCCTTAGGTCAATGAAAAGTCCTAGTGGATATTCCTTATTTTCGAGTGCTGTGTACAACAGGTCTATCACTTTTACAATTGCATCGTTAGTGCTTCTATTTTTTCTGAAGCCAAATTGACAGGGGTTGAGTATGCTTTGTGTCGTTATAAACGAGTTTAATCTCTTGTGCACAAGTTTCTCGAAGATTTTGGATAGCAACGGTAAGTTTGATATTGGCCTATAGTTGTTTACGTCTGTGGGGTCACCACCTTTGTGTATTGGTGTAACCCTTGCTGTTTTGAGTAGTGTCGGGAAGGTGCTAGTTTCTAGTGATTTGTTAAAAAAGTAATGAAATAGCATGTGAAAGGACACGAGTGGCTCGTTTGTATAAAAATGGTGGGACTAACGGCCCCATGCAGCATGCTTCAAATGCACTGCATGGCACACGCAGGAGACCACCAAGGCACTCATGTCTGAGAATGCCTGCCTGAAGTTTGAGGAATAGAACCTGACACTGCAGTCAAAACTAAAGTCGAAAGCTGGCTCTCCAGCTCATCAATAGCGGATGAAGAAGGGTCCTCACAAAAAGCGGTAAGATGAGAGTATAAGTCCCAATTTGCTTGTCCAGATTCCCAATGAGGGCTACGAGGCGGTAGGGAATATGTAGTAGAAGTAAGAGTAATAAGAAAGTGAACACTGTCATGCAAATCCGGGATAACTGACCAAGCGTAATCAAGTGAAATTGACGAGGAGCAAATAGAAATATCAATGCAAGAGAGAGACTGAGTGCGAGAGTCAAAATGGGTGGGAGCACCCTAATTTAAAACATGAAATGGATGGAAGTAAACGGTATAAAATACCGACACAATGGAAAATTAAACACATAAGCAGTATAATGTGATCCTTTATTGACAACGTTCGCCACAGTGGGCTTTATCAAGTCATAAACAGATCTGTTAGTGACTTGATAAAGCTCACTGTGTGGGGGAAACGTTGTCAATAAAGGATCACATTATACTGCTTATTTTTTATTTTTCCATGAAGAAGATGATTAGTGAGAAGTCTCCAACTGATCACCACGAGAGTCACAGTGGGACCCTCCCCAAAGATGATGGTGAGCGTTAAAATCACCTAACAAGATGGCGGCGGCAGCGATCAAGAATGCAACATCTGAGGTACAGAATGCACGGGAGGGGAAAAATATAGAGAGCAAACTGTATACCATCTGTGCATATAAATACGAGCTGCAGTACAATGCAGCATAGAACGAGCAAAGACCTGTTGAAACGGTATACCAATGTGCACAAAGGCCCAAAACCCTGACTGGAACAATGCACAAATAACCTGTACATAGGAGAAAGAAACTATATGGCGATGTTTTGATCCGACTTAGACTGTTAACAAGTCACACCAACACACGAAGGTAAGGGAACTAGTATATACACGAGAGGAGGGAACAAGAAGCAAGTGAGATAGTAGTGGTAGAAGCAATGTTGGTAGTAGAAGAAATAGTAGAAGTAGAAGTGGTAGTAGGTAGAGTGTGTTATTTTTGTACGTTACAATTACGCACTGAAGGTTTGACCAAGGAGCAATTTTCCTGTGAGTTTTATTCATCCCCTTCATTCCAGGTCAGAGATAACAGCAACCGGACTACCTCCATATCTTTATAAATAGAGCGAATTTGCAATTTTAAGCATCATTCGGTATTCAGTGACCCAAAATTAGTAAAGACAGATATAGTAGGGAGTCCTCTTCCAGGGAAAATGTTGTCCCCATGTCATCAGATAATGGAGTCTCGGGTTTGGCTGTGGTGGACTGTGGTGCAGATCTAGAATCTGCACAGACTAGGAATACATCCAGCAAGAATTGCATCCAGCCAAAAACAAAATGTACACATCTGTACACATGGAATATCAGGGCAAACGAATGGAACATGCAACTTTGAGCATCCCAAAAACTGCTGCGACCTCCTGTCTAAAGAAGTGTGTCGGTCTACCTCTTGCAAATTCTTCCACCCTGAGATGTGTCATTCTTCAATCCTTGAAAAACAATGTTACAATACCAATTGCTCCGCATACCACCTAAAAGGAACCAGAAGGCACATACCCCATACAACAAACTATAGTAGTTATGGTAGTTATGACAACCCCACCCCAAGTGATTTTTTAGTGGTAAGAAACGAAGAAAGAAAATGGAAAGAGGTAACCAAACTAGTCCACCACCTTGGAGCCTTGTTAGACTGGAGGCACAGCCAGTGGCCCCTGCGTACTCTCAACTACTGATGCCAACAATGAAATCCCCCCAACAAACATGCAACACAACCTCATTTATATTTGCTAATATACAGGGCCTTAAGCCATCTACCAACAACAAAATTCCTTTCATTAGTGGACTTCTAGGGGAGTCAAATGCAGTGTTTGCAGCCTTCACAGAGACCCACGCAAAGGATTACTTTGACAGTGAAATATGGATACCTGGGTACAACCTTTTCAGATGCGACAGAAAGAACAGGCAACAAGGGGGATGTGGCCTGTATGTCAAAGAGTCGCTCATTTTTTGCACAGAGATACTGAACACCACAAATGATGTAGTTGAAGTTCTGACAATAAAAATCGAGAACTAAAACCTAGTCATTGTACTTGTATATAAGCCACCAGATGCAACTTCCCAACAGTTCAAAGAACAACTATCAAAAATTGACACCTGTCAGGAAAACCTTCCAGCCCCATCCCCAAACATCTAGCTGCTTGGTGACTTTAATCTTACACATATAAAATGGAAGAATATAGCAAATAATGTTGTAGCAGAAACAATCCCTGGAGGCAACTCAGATGAAAAGTCACACACACATGAGCTGCTGAATTTCTGCAACAAACACACCCTAAGTCAGCAGATAGTGGAGCCAACGAGACTAGAGAACACACTAGACCTTATCTTCACAAATAATGAGGAGCTGGTAAGAAACATAATATAAAAAACAACAAATTCTGATCACAATCTAATCGAAGTCCAGACGTACATGCACAGGAGTACTGATCAGCAAAAAGCATATAGCTATGAGGGTACCCTTACCAAATTAAACTTCAACAACAAGAACATCAACTGGGATCGGTAAACTACGCCCTAAATGAAACATGTTGGGAAGATATCTTAAATTACATGGACCCTAACCAGTGCCTTGAAAAGATCAACCTCCTGGTAGCTGAAGTATGTTCAAGGCATATTCCTCTACGAGAAAAGAAGAGAAGAAGTAAACAGGAGAGTGACGCTCCCTATACAGGAGAAGACGAAGAATCACTGAGCTCCTCAAGAATGCCGGACTATCTGATTCACGGAAGGAAGCGCTAACAAGGGAAGTGGAAAATATTGAGCTAAAATTAAAGGACTCATACAGGATCCAGGAGAGACAAGAGGAGCTAAAAGCAATTAGTGCAATTGAAAGAAATTCGAAATATTTCTTTTCATATGCCAAAAACAAGGCAAAAACCACTTCTAGTATAGGGCCCCTGCTCAGACAAGACGGATCTTACACAGATGAAAACAAAGAAATGAGTGAGATACTGAAATCTCAATATGACTCTGTTCAGCGAACCACTAATCCGTCTAAAGATAGACAATCCAAACAATTTTTTCATGAATGAGCCCCAAAACCCTGCCAATGTATGCCAAATTTCTGACATAACCCTAACTCCTCTAGATTGAGAAAGCCATCGACGACATGCCCATGCACTCAGCCCCAGGCCCAGACTCGTGGAACTCTGTGTTCATTAAGAACTGCAAGAAACCCCTCTCACGGGCCCTAAGTATGCTATGGAGAAGGAGCTTAGACACAGGCGAGATTCCACAGTCACTAAAAACAGTGGCAACAAAGCAGTAGCTAAGAACTATAGACCAATAGCTTTAACGTCCCATATCATAAAAATCTTTGAAAGAGTTCTAAGAAGCAGGATAGCAAACCACCTGGACTCCCAAAAATTGCACAACCCAGGGTAACATGGTTTCAGAGCAGGTCGCTCCTGCCTCTCGCAACTGCTAGACCACTATGATATGGTCTTAAATGCTTTGGAAAACAAGCAGAATGCAGATGTAGTATACACAGATTTTGCAAAAGCCTTTGACAAGTGCGATCATGGTGTAATAGCACACAAAATGTGTGCTAAAGGGATAACTGGCAAAGTAGGCAGATTGATCTTCAACTTCCTAACCAATCGAACACAAAGAGTAGTGGTAAACAGAGTTAAATCGGATGCTGCCATAGTGAAGAGCTCTGTCCCACAAGGCACAGTACTGCACCTATCCTGTTCCTCATTCTCATATCAGACAGAGATGTAAACCATATTATTATTATATAATCAAATAGAAGCGCTAAACCACAGGGGTAATGATTTAAACCATAGCAGATGATACTAGGATCTGCATGAGAGTGTCATCCACGGCAAATCTCCAAGAAGATATAAACCAAGTTTTCCAATGGGCAACAGAGAACAATATGATGTTCAATGAAGACAAATTCCAACTACTCCGTTATGGAAAACTGGATGAAATAATAGCTAGGACTGAGTATATTACAAACTCCAATCACACAATAGAGCGGAAAAGCAATGTGAAGGACTTGGGTGTGGTAATGTCCGAAGACCTCACCTTCAAGGACCACAACAATGCCACTATTACATCTGCGAGGAAACTGATAGGATGGATAATGAGAACATTCAAGACAAGAGATGCCAAGCCAATGATGATCCTTTTTAAATCACTTCTCATCTCTAGGCTAGAATACTGCTGTACATTAACATCCCCATTCAAGGCAGGTGAAATTGTAGATCTAGAGAATGTACAGAGAACCTTTACTGCACGTATAAGTTCCATCAAACACCTTAGCTACTGGGAACGTCTGGAAGCACTAGACTTCTATTCACTGGAGCGCAGGCGAGAGAGATATATCATAATCTACACCTGGAAGATTCTGGAGGGACTGGTCCTTAATATGCACACAGAAATCACTCTATACGAAAGCAAAAGACTTGGCAGACGGTGCAACGTACCCCCAGTGAAAAGTAGGGGCGCCACTGGTACACTAAGAGAAAACACAATAAGTGACCGAGGCCCAAGACTGTTCAACAGCCTCCCACCAGCCATAAGGGGCATTACTAGTAGACCTCTGGTTGCCTTCAAGAGGGAGCAGGACAGATACCTAAAGTCAGTGCCAGATCAGCCGGGCTGTGGTTCGTACGTTGGACTACGTGCAGTCAGCAGTAACAGCCTCGTTGATCAGGCTCTGATCCACCGGGAGGTCTGGTCATTAACCGGGCCGCGGGGACGTCGATCCCCGGAATACCCTCCAGGTAGACTCCAGGTTGGTAGACTCACGAAATCGTAATGACACGATTACAAACAAACCATACCACGGGTGGGGTTCGAACACGCGGTCAGAGAGTCTCAAAACTCCAGACCGTCGCGAACCCCACCCGTGGTATGGTTTAGTAAAGACTGACTAGTTTGATTTCCAAAGCGTTATCGCAGTTGACCGCTGTTATTACAACAGTTCATAAGAGTTACACCACTCCTCCCCACACTACCGTAGTTGAGAGCACTTTAACAAATGCTGAAGGATTCTAGTTTATGTGGTGGCTAGCTTGCCACTTCGACGCTCGCTCTCTGGCTCTCTGGCTCTCTGGCTCTCTCTCTCTGTCTCTGTGTCAGGGCAGGCGCAAGCACTGTAATTGACTGCGCCTGCCACATTGTATACAGACACCAGTACGTAAAGAAATTATTAAAAGTATCGGAGAAGAGCGCATCTACAAAAGCATGGTATATTTTGGCTTCAAAAAAAAGACTGTGCAATAATACGATATATTTGTCTGCATTACCCCGTCAGGTGGAATCTTCTGTTGTGTAATTTGTATTCTGGAGGGCAGGAGCTGCTTCCCACCCACCTGGGAATAATTCACATCTTTCAGCATTTCAATTGATTGCTCTCAGTACATATCTAGGAGCATATGAGATATACACACACTTCCATAACTTCTTCCAGCGAGGGTTGTCGCTTCAGGTCGCTATTCCAGCCTCAGTTTTCCTGTTCAATTCTCCTCCAGTGCTGTTCTGTATGGAAATTTGATTTCCTTTTCCATGTGTTTCCATTACAGCACCTCATTTGTGGCGGCTTGTAATGTATGCAGTGAACGAGATGTTCCTGCCCTCAGGATCCCTGACGCTACCCTGCCGCCACCCCTGCCTCAAGTTCCCAGCCGCCCACCTGCCACCCCCTCCTTCCCGCACGCCACCCTGTCGCCCTCTTCTCTCACTCTTCCCTGCCGCACGCCACGCTGTCACCCCCCTACCTCACCCTTATCCCCCGCACGTTACTCTGTCGCCCACCTGCCTCATTCTTCTCTGCCTCACTCTTCCTCCTCTTTTTCCCCCGTCGCCCACCTGCCTCACTCTTCTCTGCCGCACTCCACCCTCTCACCCACCTGTCTCACCCTTTCCCCACACGCCCCCAGTCTCCCACCTGCTTTCCCCTCCTCTCGCCCCCACCCTGTGTCCCATCGGTCTCCCCTTCACCCCAAACCCACCCAGTTGTCCACCATCCCCCCTCGGCCTCCTCACTGGCGCTCTACGCAACCTTCTATATATACCTTTGATGAGTTCTAGAGTTTTTCTACTCCCGGAGCCCGACCATGATCAGGCTCGTTTGGTGTTACCCTGGTCAATCAGGCTGTTGCTGCTGGAGGCCCTCTGCCCCACACATCCATCACAGCCTGGTTGATCTGGCACCTAGTGAAGATACTTGCCTAGTCTTCTCCTGAGGACATCTACAATTGTTCCAGCAGTGTTCCTATTATCTTCTGGTAAGATGTTGAATAATCTGGGGCCAGGAATGTTGATACAGTGTTCCTTTATTGTGCCCACCGCACCCCTGCTTTTCACTGGGTTTATTTTGCACTTCCTCCCATATCTCTCACTCCAGTATGTTGTTATGGCAGTGTGCAGATATGGAACCTGGGCCCTCAGTACTTTCCACAACAACCACCTCGACTACTAATACTATCACCTCCACCACCACAATTACGACCACCGTCACCATCCCCACAACCACACCACCACTATCCACCAACTACTGCTACAACCATAAATAACTAACAATCTTCGTGAGCACCAGAACTAAGTGAAACATTTCCGGTCTACTAGGGACATAAGAATACCGTCGCTCGTGATCGCGACCCGACGTAACAAACACAGCGCTTCATCTGAGTGGCAGTAAATACCAACAGTGAGTCTCGGTACACAAATAACCCGCACTTTGTTGTACGAGAATGGTAAACAATACCGACAACCCGCACTTTGGTAGAAGAAGCTTATATGACGACGTTTCAGTCCGACTTGAACCACTGACGAGTCACACTAAGACACGAAGATAAGGGAGCCAGTATATATAGTAGAGGAAGATATCATTACCTAAACCACTACTTCTCCACTTCATTCTTTCTTCTCTCTTTGTCCCGTCCCTGTCCTCTTGTCCTATATATCCTGGCTCCCTTATCTTCGTGTATTAGTGTGCCTAGTTAATGGTCAAAGTTGGACCGAAACGTCGTCATAAGCTACTCTCTTCTGTGTGCGGGTTACTTGTGCATTGTTCCAGTGAAGGTACTTTGACGTTTTGTCCATTAATAAGACTAATGATGGAGTGATATACATTCAATGGAAATTATTGTCCAGAGGCCTGAAACACACTTATTACCCCCCAGCCTCACTCAGCTCTGAGTGTGCATGACAGACCTCAACACCTTGTGTGAGCCAAAGCCTCCCTCAGCTCTGAGTGTGCATGACAGACCTCAACACCTTGTGTGAGCCACATCCTCCCTCAGCTCTGAGTGTGCATGACAGACCTCAACACCTTGTGTGAGCCACAGCCCCCCTCAGCTCTGAATGTGCATGACAGACCTCAACACCTTGTGTGAGCCACATCCTCCCTCAGCTCTGAGTGTGCATGACAGACCTCAACACCTTGTGTGAGCCACATCCTCCCTCAGCTCTGAGTGTGCATGACAGACCTCAACACCTTGTGTGAGCCACATCCTCCCTCAGCTCTGAGTGTGCATGACAGACCTCAACACCTCGTGTGAGCCACAGCCTCCCTCAGCTCTGAGTGTGCATGACAGACCTCAACACCTTGTGTGAGCCACATCCTCCCTCAGCTCTGAGTGTGCATGACAGACCTCAACACCTTGTGTGAGCCACATCCTCCTTCAGCTCTGAGTGTGCATGACAGACCTCAACACCTTGTGTGAGCCACATCCTCCTCAGCTCTGAGTGTGCATGACAGACCTCAACACCTGTGTGAGCCACATCCTCCCTCAGCTCTGAGTGTGCATGACAGACCTCAACACCTTGTGTGAGCCACATAATCCCTCAGCTCTGAGTGTGCATGACAGATCTCAACACCTCGTGTGAGCCTCATCCTCCCTCAGCTCTGAGTGTGCATGACAGATCTCAACACCTCGTGTGAGCCACATCCTCCCTCATGGAATATGGAAACCAGGAAAAGTTTTTCTTTCCTCTGTAAGGAATATGGAAGCAGCACACTGCTGGTGTTTCCAACTTCGTTCAGTAAAATAAGCGGGTGTTCACTCTTTTATTAATGCTTATTTTTTCCCTAGCTAAAGTTTTTTCCCCCTTTTGTTAATGGTGATTAATTTTCCCTATAACTCAGTGTGAGTGATACTTCTTTTTACTGTTCTTTATGCTATTTATCTTTTCATATCAGAAACGTTACTATGAATAATTCAAATGAGA
This sequence comes from Cherax destructor, assembly GCA_009830355.1. Lineage (NCBI taxonomy): Eukaryota > Metazoa > Arthropoda > Malacostraca > Decapoda > Parastacidae > Cherax > Cherax destructor. The sequence continues at coordinate 46,649 of WNWK01002077.1, forward strand.
TTGTAGCCTCTCATACACTAATAGCCCTTGTTCATACTGTAACCTATCATTCACTACTAGCCCTTGTTCATACTGTAATATATCCCTCACTACTAGCCATTGTTCATACTGTAATATATCATTCACTACTAGCCCTTGTTCATACTGTACCCTATCATTAACTACTAGCCCTTGTTCATACTGCAACCTCTCCTTCACTACTAGTAACTGTCATACTGCAACCTCTCCTTCACTACTAGCAACTGTTCATACTGCAACCTCCCCTTCCCTACTAGCAACTGTTCATATCTCTCCTTCACTACTAGCAACTGTTCATACTGCAACCTCTTCTTCACTACTAGCAACTGTTCATACTGCAACCTCTTCTTCACTACTAGCAACTGTCACACTGCAACCTCTCCTTCACTACTAGCAACTGTTCATACTGCAACCTCTCCTTCACTACTAGCAACTGTCATACTGCAACCTCTCCTTCACTACTAGCAACTGTTCATACTGCAACCTCTCCTTCACTACTAGCAACTGTCATACTGCAACCTCTCCTTCACTACTAGCAACTGTCATACTGCAACCTCTCCTTCACTACTAGCAACTGTCACACTGCAACCTCTCCTTCACTACTAGCAACTGTCACACTGCAACCTCCTTCACTACTAGCAACTGTCATCTGAATTCCTTCACTACTAGAACTGTTCATACTGCAACCTCTCTTCACTAATGCAACTGTCATACTGCACCTCTCTTACTACTAGAACTGTTCATCTGAACTCTCCTTCACTACTAGCAACTGTTCATACTGCAACCTCTCTTCCTACTAGCAACTGTTCATACTGCAACCTCTCTTCACTACTAGCAACTGTCATACTGCAACCTCTCCTTCACTACTAGCAACTGTCACACTGCAACCTCTCCTTCACTACTAGCAACTGTTCATACTGCAACCTCTCCTTCACTACTAGCAACTGTTCATGCACCTTCTTCACTACTAGCAACTGTCAACTGCAACCTCTCTTTCACTATAGCAACTGTCAACTGCAACTCTCCTTCACTACTAGCAACTGTCATACTGCAACCTCTCCTTACTACTAGCAACTGTCATCTGCAACCTTCCTTACTACTAGCAACTGTCATACTGCAACCTTCTCTTCACTACTAGCAACTGTTCATCTGCAACCTCTCTTCACTACTAGCAACTGTTCACACTGCAACTCTCCTTCACTACTAGCAACTGTCACTGCAACTCTCCTCACTACTAGCAACTGTTCAACTGCACTCTTCACTTCTTAGCAACTGTCAACTGCAACCTCCTTCATATAGCAACTGTCAATGAACTTCTTCACTACTAGCAACTGTCAACTGCAACCTCTTCACTACTAGAACTGTTCATACTGCAACCTCTCCTTACTACTAGCAACTGTCACATGCAACTTCCTTCACTACTAGCAACTGTCATTGCAACTTCCTTCACTACTAGCAACGTCACACTGAACTCTCTTCACTATAGCAACTGTCACACTGCAACTCTCTTCACTACTAGCAACTGTCAACTCAACTCTGTTCTCTAGAACTGTCACTGCAACCTCTCTTCTACTAGCAACTGTCAACTGCAACCTCTCTTCACTACTAGACTGTCACTGCAACTCTCTTCACTACTAGAACTGTTCAACTGAACTTCTCCTTCACTACTAGCAACTGTCAACTGCAACCTTCCTTCACTACTAGAACTGTCACACTGCAACTCTCCTTCACTACTAGAACTGTCACACGCAACTCTCTTCACTACTAGCAACTGTCACTTGCAACCTCTTTCACTACTAGCAACTGTTCACTGCAACCTTCCTTCACTACTAGCACTGTTCATCATGCAACCTCTCTTCACTCTCCATTCTCACTATCTCTTCTACTCTCACTGTCTACACTGCTCGTTCCTTCACTTAGCACTTCAACTGAACTTTCCTTCATTACACTCACATGCCTTCCTGATTCATTCACCCCTCACCGACTCCCGTTCCGTTCATTCACCCCTCACCGACTCCCGTTCCGTTCATTCACCCCTCACCGACTCCCTTCCGTCTACACCTCACCGACTCCTTCGATTCTTCACCTCACTGACTCCGTTCCGTTCATTCACCCTCACGACTCCCGTTCCGTTCATTCACCCTCACCGACTCCCGTTCCGTTCATTCACCTCACGACTCCGTTCCGTTCATTCACCTCACGACTCCGTCCGTTCATTCACCCTCACGACTCCCGTTCCGTTATTCACCTCACGACTCCCGTTCCGTTCATCACTCAACTCCTTCATTCACTCCCCGTTCCGTTCATTCACCCTCACCGACTCACCGTTCCGTTCATTCACCCCTCACCGACTCCCGTTCCGTTCATTCACCCCTCACCGACTCCCGTTCCGTTCATTCACCCCTCACCGACTCCCGTTCCGTTCATTCACCCTCACCGACTCCCGTTCCGTTCATTCACCTCTCACCGACTCCCGTTCCGTTCATTCTCACCCGTCCTTCACTACGACCGTTCCGTTCATTCACCCTCACCGACCGTTCCGTTCATTCACCCTCACGACTCCGTTCCGTTCATTCACCCTCACGCTCCGTTCCGTTCATTCACCCTATGATCCTTCGTTATCACCTACTCTCCTGTTCCGTTATTCACCTTCACTGACTCCTGTTCCGTTCATTCACCCTCACGACTCGTTCCTTCATTCACCCTCACTGACTCCCGTTCCGTTCATTCACCTCTACGATCGTTCCGTTCATTCACCTCACGGATCTCGTTCCGTTCATTATCAACCAGTTCTCATTCACTACATCGTTCCGTTCATTTCACCTTCACGACTCCGTTCCGTTCATTTACTTAGCACGTTGTTATCTATCTAGTTTCCGTTCATTCACTCACTGATCAGTTGAACCGTTCTTCACCAGTCAGAAGACTGTGAATAACGTCAATTTTTCCACCAGACTATAATGAATTTATTCCCAATATTTTTAGATCATATATACTGTAACTCTCTTTATTATAAGTGATCAAATTTGTGCTTTTGTCAAACACAAAAGTCTGTTTGTCTTTTTTTCTCTCATAAATCCTCTTAATCCCTCTGTCCTTTACTGTCAACTAATTCAGAGGGATTACAGGTTTATATTAATATTGATAAAAGTTTATTTAATTTTTTTTAATTGGTTGACAATAAATCAATGTCTGGTTATGAATTTTAGTTTTTTTATGGCAATGTTTTGAACTAAAATTTAATAACATATTTTACGTTTTTTCCATTAATTATAAATTGAAAATTGAAACAAGAGCGTGTGTAACCTTTGACCTTTGTTGTTGAAAGAGGCTGACCTTTAAAAGACGGCACGTGCCTTATCGTACAATGGCATCATGACCTTTAGCCTCTATTTTATACACCTGACCTTCGACCTCTGCAATGACATTAACCCTATATCAATATAACAACCAAATGACCTTTGACATAAATGTAAACCTTTTATAATTGTCATGTGACCTGTTTCCAGTTCGTTGTATAAGACTTGTTCCAGTTCCATGCTTAAGTATAAGACTTGTTCCAGTTCCATGCTTAAGTATAAGACTTGTTCCAGTTCCATGCTTAAGTATAAGACTTGTTCCAGTTCCATGCTTAAGTATAAGACTTGTTCCAGTACCTTGTTTGACCACAAGACTTGTTCCAGTACCTTGTTTGACCACGAGACTTGTTCCAGTACCTTGTTTGACCACGAGACTTGTTCCAGTACCTTGTTTGACCACAAGACGTGTTCCAGTACCTTGTTTGACCACAAGACTTGTTCCAGTACCTTGTTTGACCACAAGACTTGTTCCAGTACCTTGTTTGACCACAAGACTTGTTCCAGTACCTTGTTTGACCACAAGACTTGTTCCAGTACCTTGTTTGACCACAAGACTTGTTCCAGTACCTTGTTTGACCACAAGACTTGTTCCAGTACCTTGTTTGACCACAAGACGTGTTCCAGTACCTTGTTTGACCTCAAGACGTGTTCCAGTACCTTGCTTGACCACAAGACTTGTTCCAGTACCTTGTTTGACCACAAGACTTGTTCCAGTACCTTGTTTGACCACAAGACTTGTTCCAGTACCTTGTTTGACCACAAGACTTGTTCCAGTACTTTGTTTGACCACAAGACTTGTTCCAGTACCTTGTTTGACAACAAGACTTGTTCCAGTACCTTGTTTGACAACAAGACTTGTTCCAGTACCTTGTTTGACCACAAGACTTGTTCCAGTACCTTGTTTGACCACAAGACTTGTTCCAGTACCTTGTTTGACCACAAGACTTGTTCCAGTACCTTTTTTGACCACAAGACTTGTTCCAGTACCTTGTTTGACCACAAAATCTTGTTCCAGTACCTTGTTTGACCACAAGACTTGTTCCAGTACCTTGTTTGACCACAAGACTTGTTCCAGTACCTTGTTTGACCACAAGACTTGTTCCAGTACCTTGTTTGACCACAAGACTTGTTCCAGTACCTTGTTTGACCACAAGACTTGTTCCAGTACCTTGTTTGACCACAAGACTTGTTCCAGTACCTTGTTTGACCACAAGACTTGTTCCAGTACCTTGTTTGACCACAAGACTTGTTCCAGTACCTTGTTTGACCACAAGACTTGTTCCAGTACCTTGTTTGACCGCAAGACTTGTTCCAGTACCTTGTTTGACTGCAAGACTTGTTCCAGTACCTTGTTTGACCAAGACTTGTTCCAGTACCTTGTTTGACCACAAGACTTGTTCCAGTACCTTGTTTGACCACAAGACTTGTTCCAGTACCTTGTTTGACCACAAGACTTGTTCCAGTACCTTGTTTGACCACAAGACTTGTTCCAGTACCTTGTTTGACCACAAGACTTGTTCCAGTACCTTGTTTGACCACAAGACTTGTTCCAGTACCTTGTTTGACCACAAGACTTGTTCCAGTACCTTGTTTGACCACAAGACTTGTTCCAGTACCTTGTTTGACCACAAGACTTGTTCCAGTACCTTGTTTGACCACAAGACTTGTTCCAGTACCTTGTTTGACCACAAGACTTGTTCCAGTACCTTGTTTGACCACAAGACTTGTTCCAGTACCTTGTTTGACCACAAGACTTGTTCCAGTACCTTGTTTGACCACAAGACTTGTTCCAGTACCTTGTTTGACCACAAGACTTGTTCCAGTACCTTGTTTGACCACAAGACTTGTTCCAGTACCTTGTTTGACCACAAGACTTGTTCCAGTACCTTGTTTGACCACAAGACTTGTTCCAGTACCTTGTTTGACCACAAGACTTGTTCCAGTACCTTGTTTGACCACAAGACTTGTTCCAGTACCTTGTTTGACCACAAGACTTGTTCCAGTACCTTGTTTGACCACAAGACTTGTTCCAGTACTTTGTTTGACCACAAGACTTGTTCCAGTACCTTGTTTGACCACAAGACTTGTTCCAGTACCTTGTTTGACCACAAGACTTGTTCCAGTACCTTGTTTGACCACAAGACTTGTTCCAGTACCTTGTTTGACCACAAGACTTGTTCCAGTACCTTGTTTGACCACAAGACTTGTTCCAGTACCTTGTTTGACCACAAGACTTGTTCCAGTACCTTGTTTGACCACAAGACTTGTTCCAGTACCTTGTTTGACCACAAGACTTGTTCCAGTACCTTGTTTGACCACAAGACTTGTTCCAGTACCTTGTTTGACCACAAGACTTGTTCCAGTACCTTGTTTGACCACAAGACTTGTTCCAGTACCTTGTTTGACCACAAGACTTGTTCCAGTACCTTGTTTGACCACAAGACTTGTTCCAGTACCTTGTTTGACCACAAGACTTGTTCCAGTACCTTGTTTGACCACAAGACTTGTTCCAGTACCTTGTTTGACCACAAGACTTGTTCCAGTACCTTGTTTGACCACAAGACTTGTTCCAGTACCTTGTTTGACCACAAGACTTGTTCCAGTACCTTGTTTGACCACGAGACTTGTTCCAGTACCTTGTTTGACCACGAGACTTGTTCCAGTACCTTGTTTGACCACGAGACTTGTTCCAGTACCTTGTTTGACCACGAGACTTGTTCCAGTACCTTGTTTGACCACGAGACTTGTTCCAGTACCTTGTTTGACCACAAGACTTGTTCCAGTACCTTTTATGTCCACAAGACTTGTTACAGTTCCTTTTATGTCCACAAGACTTATTACAGTTCCTTGTATGTCCACAAGACTTATTACAGTTCCTTGTATGTCCACAAGACTTGTTACAGTCCCTTGTATGTCCACAAGACTTGTTACAGTTCCTTGTATGTCCACAAGACTTGTTACAGTTCCTTTTATGTCCACAAGACTTGTTACAGTTCCTTGTATGTCCACAAGACTTATTACAGTTCCTTGTATGTCCACAAGACTTGTTACAGTTCCTTTTATGTCCACAAGACTTGTTACAGTTCCTTGTATGTCCACAAGACTTGTTACAGTTCCTTGTATGTCCACAAGACTTGTTACAGTTCCTTTTATGTCCAAAAGACTTATTACAGTTCCTTGTATGTCCACAAGACTTCTTACAGTTCCTTTTATGTCCACAAGACTTGTTACAGTTCCTTTTATGTCCACAAGACTTGTTACAGTTCCTTTTATGTCCACAAGACTTGTTACAGTTCCTTGTATGTCCACAAGACTTGTTACAGTTCCTTTTATGTCCACAAGACTTGTTACAGTTCCTTGTATGTCCACAAGACTTATTACAGTTCCTTTTATGTCCACAAGACTAGTTACAGTTCCTTATATGTCCACAAGACTTGTTACAGTTCCTTGTATGTCCACAAGACTTGTTACAGTTCCTTGTATGTCCACAAGACTTGTTACAGTTCCTTGTATGTCCACAAGACTTGTTACAGTTCCTTGTATGTCCACAAGACTTGTTACAGTTCCTTGTATGTCCACAAGACTTGACGAATTAGAAACATGTGCAACATTCTGTGTCTTAATTTGTAGACGTTTTGCCCACAAGTGGCTTTATCAATACAGTACATGAACATAAAAGACTGTAGAAATACACAGAAGACAGTGGAAGTCGAGGTAATCAGTCGTGGCTCAACTCATGGCCATGACCTACTTCCCAAGATGATGTGTCTGACAGAATGTGAATAAATGGTTTAGGTGACCGACAAGTTGAAAAATGAGACTCTACACTAAAATCAACTAGTTATTCCGGCTTAACAACATGCCATGCTTCAAATTCCCCGAATCTGCGGCTTTTAATAACATACTGAAGATCACTGCCCAACCCTATCTACTGTTCCTCAACCAACTCCAGCTGCTGACAGGCCTTCAACCACTGCAACCAACTGATCAGGACAACCAATCAATGCCATCTAACCTCAGCCAGCTGCCAAGCTGGATAAAACGCTTATGTACAGTTCAGGACATTCATTACAAGAAACATATCTCCACAAGTGGCTTCTTCAGTTAGTTATAAGAAGAAAGATTTTCGCTGACAGCAAAATTTCTACTGAAAGCAAAGAAATCCCCACACTTTAACGCGTTAATAAAGCTCTTTACAGAATTTACAATAAGGCCGTATTTCAGAACATAAAATGAGTTTTGGAAAATCAACCCGCGTGTTATATGCTCAAGGTCAGGGTCAAGGGTCGGCTTTGGGTTACACTTTAGCAGTTGTTTACTAACGTTACAGTTGCTTGGAAACTTAGTCTTAAATGACTCGCATGATCGTGCGTCTTATATGCCGGTAAATACGAAAATTGAGCTCCTGGTTGAAGGCGCTCCACCATATACCCTAAACTTCCTTCCCGAGAAACTGTGCTAATTTACTTGAAGATTAAGACATGTGCAACACTTCGGTACCTTTATTGATGAAACGTTTCGCCTACACAGTAGACTTCTTCAGTCAAATACAAAGGCAGCAGTAGTAATGAAATAAAGATGAAATCGGTCCATCAACCTTGGAGAAAAATTATTTGAGGTGGTCAGTCCCTCAGTTTGGAGAAAAGGTCTTTTCTCCAGACTGAGGGACTGAACACCTCAAATATTTTTTCTCCAAGGTTGATGGACTGATTACATCACCTTTGACTGAGGAAGCCTACTGTATAGGCGAATCGTTTCATCAATAAAGGTACCCAAGTGTTATACATGTGTCTTAATCTTCAAGTTGTTAGTATTTTATATCCTTTTCAACGGTAATTTACTTCCAATTTTATCATTTCCAACTTTACCATCATTCCCAATTTTATCGTCACCATTCCCAGTTTTATCGTCATTTTATTCCCAAATTTTATCATTCCCATTTTTTATCGTCATTTCTCACCCTAATTTTTCCTAGTGTTCTTTATTACCTTCCTCTTATTACTTTCCTCTTATTACCTTCCTCTTATTACCTTCCTCTGCATCTAAGTTTACTCTTAGTAGCGTCCATAATGTAACAATTATATGGAACTCTCCAAGTTCCTTTTATTTTGTGCTGATGTTGTGCAAGGTAGAATTTTACCTAATTTTGGGGCATATAAGGCGCATCAGTATCGGCTGCTTGCTGCCACGATGATTCCAAGTAGTTGAAACATAGTAAACAACTAACCTTCAGCATATGAGGCGCAGGGTGATTTTTCCATACTTTGTAGGGAAAAAACGCTTCTTAAATGCCGTAAAATACGATAAAGGTGTTCTAATGTTATGTCTAACAGTGTTCTACAGCTTCAGTAATGTTTATGTTGTTATAGTGTCGTTCAATAGTGTTCTACAGTTCTTGAGTGGCGTGCTATAGTATTCTTCAGTGTCGTTCTGCAGTGTTGTTCTAATATGTTATTATATAGAGTTCTACACTACATATACATGTACTGAAGAACTATTTACCTCCCGTATGTAGTCCAACAACGGGTGAAACAAGGTTTAATGGAAGTGTCCTGAATGGAAGTGTCCTGAATGGAAGTGTCCTGAATGGAAGTGTCCTGAATGGAAGTGTCCTGAATGGAAGTGTCCTCAATGGAAGTGTCCTCAATGGAAGTGTCCTCAATGGAAGTGTCCTCAATGGAAGTGTCCTCAATGGAAGTGTCCTCAATGGAAGTGTCATCAATGGAAGTGTCCTCAATGGAAGTGTCCAAGAGTCCGAGCGACGACCAACACTCTACTAGTAGCTTAGGAGACATTATTAATCTTCTGCAAGACGACATCGGTGGTTGATGATCACTAAAGTAATGGTAGAATGTAGACACTTAGGACCAGTAGAGTAACGGTGGGTAAGGTGGTAGATACAGAGCAACAGTAGAGTAACGGTGAGTAACAAGCCGAACACAAGAAAGACAACATGAAAAGAAGCCAAAAAAATAGAGATACTTGCGAGAGTATTGTACGAACAGTACAACACCGTCAGTGTAACACCATCAGTGTAACATTGTTAGTGTAACACCGTCATGTAATATTATCAGTGTAACACCGTCATGTAACATCAGTGTTAGACCGTCAGTGTAACACCGTCATTGTACCACCGTCAGTGTAACACCGTTATTGTACCACCGTCAGTGTAACATTTTCAGTGTAACATTGTCAGTGTTACACCGTCAGTGTAGCATTGTCAGTGTAACATTGTCAGTAACATTGTCAGTGTAACATTGTCATTGTAACATTGTCAGTGTAACATTGTCAGTGTAACATTGTCAGTGTAACATTGTCAGTGTAACATTGTCAGTGTAACATTGTCAGTGTAACATTGTCAGTGTAACACCGTCATTGGACCACGTCAGTGTAACACCGTCAGCGTAACACCGTCAGTGTAACACCGTCAGCGTAACACCGTCAGTGTAACACCGTCAGCATAACACCGTCAGTGTAACACCGTCAGCATAACACCGTCAGTGTAACACCGTCAGCATAACACCGTCAGCATAACACCGTCAATGTAACTTCAGCATAGCATTGTCAGTGTAACACCGTCAGTGTAACATTGTCAGTGTAAGATTGTCAGTGTAACACCGTCAGTGTAACACCGTCAGCGTAACATCGTCAGTTTAACACCGTCAGTTTAACACCGTCAGCGTAACACCGTCAGCGTAACACCGTCAGCGTAACACCGTCAGCGTAACACCGTCAGCGTAACACCGTCAGCGTAACACCGTCAGTTTAACACCGTCAGCGTAACACCGTCAGTTTAACACCGTCAGTTTAACACCGTCAGCGTAACACCGTCAGTGTAACACCGTCAGCGTAATATTGTCAGTATAACACCGTCAGTGTAACATTGTCAGTGTAACACCGTCAGTGTAACATTGTCAGTGTAACACCATCAGTGTAACATTGTCAGAGTAACACCGTCAATATAACATTGTCAGTGTAACACCGTCAGTGTAACATTGTCATTGTACCAACGTCAGTGTAACACCGTCAGTGTAACATTGTCATTGTACCAACGTCAAACACCGTCAGTGTAACACCGTCAGTGTAACAATGTCAGTGTAACAATGTCAGTGTAACATTGTCAGTGTAACACCGTCAGTGAAACACCTTCAGTGTAACATTGTCAGCGTAACACCGTAAGTGTAACAACGTCAGTGTAACACCGTCAGTGTAACAATGTCAGTCTAACAATGTCAATGTAACACCGTCAGTGTAACACCGTCAGTGTAACACCGTCAGTGTAACATTGTCAGTTTAACACCGTCAGTGTAGCATTGTTAGTGTAACACCGTCAGTGTAACATTGTCAGTGTTACACCGCCAGTGTAACATTGTCAGTGTAACATTGTCAGTGTAACATTGTCAATGTAATATTGTTATTGTAACATTGTCAGTGTAACATTGTCAGTGTAACACCGTCATTGGACCACCGTCAGTGTAACACCGTCAGCGTAACACCGTCAGTGTAACACCTTCAGCATAACATTGTCAGTGTAACACCGTCAGTGAAACAGAGTAACATTGTCAATAACACATTGACAGTAACACCGTCAGTGTAACACCGTCAGTGTTATATTGTCAGTGTAACACCGTCAGTGTAACATTGTCAGTGTAACACTGTCATTGTACCAACGTCAGTATAACACCGTCAGTGTAACAACGTCAGTGTAACTGTCAGTGTAATATTGTCAGTATAACACCGTCAGTGTAACATTGTCAGTGTAACACCGTCATTGTAACATTGTCAATATAACACCGTCAGTGTAACATTGTCAGTGTAACACCGTCAGTGTAACATTGTCATTGTACCAACGTCAGTGTAACACCGTCAGTGTAACATTGTCATTGTACCAACGTCAGTGTAACACCGTCAGTGTAACATTGTCAATGTAACATTGTCAATGTAACATTGTCAGTGTAACACCGTCAGTGTAACACCGTCAGTGTAACATTGTCAGTGTAACACCCTCAGTGTAACACTGTCAGTGTAACATTGTCAGTGTAACACCGTAAGTGTAAAATTGTCAGTGTAACACCGTCAGTGTAACATTGTCAATATAACATTGTCAGTGTAACATTGTCATTGTACCAACGTCAGTGGAACTGTCATTGTACCACCTTCAGGGTAACATTGTCAGTGTAATATCGTCAGTGTAAAACCGTCAGTGTAACACTGTCAGTGTGACATTGTCAGGGTAACACCGTCAGTGTAACACTGTCAGTATAGCATCGTCAGTGTAACACCATCAGTGTAATATTATCAGTGTAACATTGTCAGTGTAACATTGTCAGTGTAACATTGTCAGTGTAACACCGTCAGTGTAAAATTGTCAGTGTAATATTGTCAGTGTAACATTGTCAGTGTATCACCGTCAGTGTAACACTGTTAGTGTAACATTGTCAGTATATCACCGTCAGTGTAACACTGTCAGTGTAACACCGTCAGTGTAACATTAACAGTGTAAGACCGTGAGTGTAACATTGTCAGTGTAACACCGTCAGTGTAGCATTGTCAGTGTAGCATTGTCAGTGTAACAATGTCAGTGTAACACCATCTGAGTAACATTGTCAGTGTTACACCGTCAGTGTAACATTGTCATTGTAACACCGTCAGTGCAACACCGTCAGTGTAACACCGTCAGTGTAACACCGTCAGTGTAACTGTAGACAGCCTGTACTGTCTGCCAGCTGAGTTCATATTTCGTGCCATGCTAGTTTCCATAGTTTCCGCCAGAGGGCAAGCCTGGTAGGCGTACCACGTCAATTCAGACCTGAGTCGATGAACAGTCCATCATCTTGTGGAAGTGAGCAAAAGGCGTAGAGGTGCTTATATGCTGTAATCAGAGATGCAGCGAGGAGGCAGGTCATAGTGGTCATCAACCACCAGTCGAGTAGTCCTGTCCAAGGTTTACAAATGAAAATCCCTTTGTATCAAGATCCCAGTGCTGTGTCAGACAGATGTAGATAAATGGCCCAGAAACGCAGTGCAATAGACACATATGCAACACTTGGGATCTTATTGAGGAAACTGCCACACAGTGGCTCATCGTCCAATACAAAGAGAAAGGTGGGAGAAGGAGTTTGAGGTTATCAGTCTCGGCCTGGAGTCGATGTCAGTCCATCAACTTGTTGGAAGTGTAGCAAAGGCCGTAGAGGTGGCTTATATGCTGTAACAGAGATGCAGGAGGAGGAGCAAGTGGTATCAACCACTAGTCGAGTAAGTCCGTCCGGTTTGGACAAATGTTGAAGAATCCCTTGATCAAGATCCCAAGAAGCTGCTGTGCAGACAGGATGTAGATAAATGGCTCAGAGAACTGACAGTTGTCAAACTCAGACACATATGCAACACTTGGGCACTTACTTTAGGAACATGCGCCACACAGGGCTTCATCAGTCCACAACAGTAGAAGGTGAAGGAGGAGTTAGGGTGCCAGCCTGAGTCGAGTCAGTCCAATCTTGTGGAGGCAGCGGCTGTAGAGGTGGCTTTATGGATCATGAGATGCAGCAGGAAGGCAGCAAGTGGCATCAACCACTAGTCGAAAGTCCTTGTCCAAAGGTTTGGACAAATGTGAAGAATCCCTTTATCAAGATCCCAAGAAGTTGCTGTGTCAGATAGATGTAGATAAATGGTTCGAGAACATTTATCCATTTGTCCAAACCTTTGACAAGGACTTACTTCGACTAGTGGTTGATACCACTATGACCTGCCTCCTCCTGCTGCATCTCACCTGATTACAGCATAAGCCACCTCTACGGCCTTTTGCTACACTTCCAACAAGATTGATGGACTGAACACATCGACTCCAGGCCGAGGGACTGATAACCTCAAACTCCTCCTCTCCTTACACCTTTCTACTTTGTATTGGACTGATGAAGCCACTGTGTGGCGAAACGTTTCCTCAATAAAGATACCCAAGTGTTGCACATATGTGTCTAATTTAACAACTTGTCGGTTCTCTGAACCATTTATCTACATCCTGTCTGACACAGCAACTTCTTGGGATCTTGATACAAAGGGATTCTTCAACATTTGTCCAAACCTTTGACAAGGACTTACTTCGACTAATGGTTGATACCACTATGACCTGCCTCCTCCTGCTGCATCTCACCTGATTACAGCATATAAGCCACCTCTACGGCCTTTTGCTACACTTCCAACAAGATTGATGGACTGAACACATCGACTCCAGGCCGAGGGACTGATAACCTCAAACTCCTCCTCTCCTTCACCTTCTACTTTGTATTGGACTGATGAAGCCACTGTGTGGCGAAACGTTTCCTCAATAAAGATACCCAAGTGTTGCATATGTGTCTAATTTAACAACTTGTCGGTTCTCTGAACCATTTATCTACATCCTGTCTGACACAGCAACTTCTTGGGATCTTGATACAAAGGGATTCTTCAACATTTGTCCAATCCTTTGGACAAGGACTTACTTCGACTAGTGGTTTATACCACTATGACCTGCCTCCTCCTGCTGCATCTCACCTGATTACAGCATATAAGCCACCTCTACGGCCTTTTGCTACACTTCCAACAAGATTGATGGACTGAACACATCGACTCAGGCCGAGGGACTGATAACCTCAAACTCCTCCTCTCCTTACACCTTTCTACTTTGTATTGGGACTGATGAAGCCACTGTGTGGCGAAACGTTTCCTCAATAAAGATACCCAAGTGTTGCATATGTGTCTAATTTAACAACTTGTCGGTTCTCTGAACCATTTATCTACATCCTGTCTGACACAGCAACTTCTTGGGATCTTGATACAAAGGGATTCTTCAACATTTGTCCAAACCTTTGGACAAGGACTTACTTCGACTAGTGGTTGATACCACTATGACCTGCCTCCTCCTGCTGCATCTCACCTGATTACAGCATATAAGCCACCTCTACGGCCTTTTGCTACACTTCCAACAAGATTGATGGACTGAACACATCGACTCCAGGCCGAGGGACTGATAACCTCAAACTCCTCCTCTCCTTACACCTTTCTACTTTGTATTGGACTGATGAAGCCACTGTGTGGCGAAACGTTTCCTCAATAAAGATACCCAAGTGTTGCATATGTGTCTAATTTAACAACCAGACCTGCCCTGGCCCCCCTCTCACTTGGCGCCCAGACATCACTCAGACAACAAGGCCTAACTCCTCTCTCCCTCACAAGGCACATGGCCCTGCCGGGCCATGGCCACTAAAACACAGCCTGTGTACCTCGCACTTTATACAAATAAAGTGCTGGTGGTGAGTGTGGTGTTGGTTATGGTGGTGGTGAGTGTGGTGTTGGTTATGGTGGTGGTGAGTGTGGTGTTGGTTATGGTGGTGGTGAGTGTGGTGTTGGTTATGGTGGTAGTTTTGAGTGTAGCTAAAGATATAGAACAACTAATATATAAAATATTATATAAGAATGTTAACGATATATTATTTGATGAAAGGGCATATAAGTATACATTATAATATAATATATATATATATATATATATATATATATATATATATATATATATATATATATATATATACAAAATTATGGTGTCATTTTTTTCTGAGGACGCTGCACACGTCACTATAGAGCACTATAGAACTATATATAACACTATATAACACTAATGAACATACTATTTACCTACACAGATCACAATATAACAATACATAAAACTACTGAACAGTGCTTTATATTACTTCAAATCACTGTTAAACGTTACAGAATTACACTTACACTACTGAACTTCAGTATATACCTGCCTAACTACTCTAAGTAACACTACATAACACTTTATAAAACTGCAAAACTATACTGTAAGACATTAGAGAGGCTTGGTCAGAGACCGGGCCAGTAGACCGTCGACCCCCGGAACACCCTCCATTTAGACTCTAGGTAGATTGAACACCATATATCACTGTAGAACTGCATTATATACCAATGAAGATATATATATCACTGTAGAACTCATTATATACCACTGGAAAACACTGCGTATCACTGTATAACTGCATTATATACCACTGCAGAACACTATATAACACCGCAAAGCACTACAGAACAGAATATAACACTAGAACTACACTATATATCACTTAAGGAACGCTATATAACACTGCAGAACTATACTGTGTTTCACTACAGAACACTAACAATGCAAAACTACACTATATAGGGAAGGGTATGAAAACCAAGCACATAAAAAATATATATATCATGGAAGATTGGATATCAGATTGGAGGGAGAGAGTATGGAGGAGGTGAATGTATTCAGATATTTAGGAGTGGACGTGTCAGCAGATGGGTCTATGAAGGATGAGGTGAATCATAGAATTGACGAGGGGAAAAAGGTGAGTGGTGCACTTTGTCCATGGAGGCAAAGAGGGGAATGTATTTATACCAACGCTCTTGTATGGGTGTGAGGCATGGGTTGTGAATGTTGAAACAAGGAGAAGGCTGGAGGCAGTAGAGATGTCATGTCTGAGGTCAATGTGTGGTGTGAATATAATGCAGAGAATTCGTAGTTTGGAAAGTAGGAGGTGTGGGATTACCAAAACTATTATCCAGAGGACTGAGGAGGGGTTGTTAAGGGGATTCGGGTATGTAGAGAGGAAAAAACTAAACAGAATGACTTCGAGAGTGTATAAATCTGTAGTTGAGGGAAAGCGGCATAGGGGTCGGCCTAGGAAAGGTTGGAGGGAGGGGGTAAAAGAGGTTTTGTGTGCGAGGGGATTGGACTTTCAGCAAGCATCCTTGAGCGTGTTAGGAGCAAATGGAAACAAATGGGTTTTTAGGACTTTACGTGTTGTTGGAGTGTGAGCAAAATAACATTTATGAAGGGATTCAGGGAAACCGGCAGGCCGGACTTGAGTCCTGGAGATGGGAAGTACAGTGTCTGCACTCTGAAGGAGGGGTATTAATGTTGCAGTTTTATAACTGTAGTGTAAGCACGCCTCTGGCAAGACAGTGATGGAGTGAATGATGTTGAAAGTTTTTCTTTTTCGGGTCACCCTGCCTTGGTGGGAGACGGCCGATGTGGTAATATAAAAACATCATTAACACTGCCGAGTTATACTATTTATCACTACAGAACACTATTAACACTGCAGAAATACACTATATAACACTACAGAACATGATATAGCACTGTAGAATTACACTATATATCACTACAGATCACTATAAATCACTGCAGAACTACACTATACAACACTGCAGAACATGATATAGCACTGTAGAACAGCAGTATATATAACTACAGAACACTAACACTGCACAGCTACACTATATATCACTACAAACACTATCACTATATATCACTACAGAGCGCTTCAGACTTATTTTAATATAACTTACACGAGTTATGATAAATTAAAACTATGTAGAGTAGATCTTTGCGTCGTAAAAAAAAATAACTTTTTAATTGAGGTTAATATTTAATATTTAATGTATATTTGAAATGCAATATTAATATCTCTTAAACAGCTGAAGAGTATTACGTAAAAAATTACTTTGTATAAGTTTAAACCGTTTTAGAAGTCTCTTAGATTTTCTCTGTTTAATAGCCTTGTGTTTCAGTACTTCAATTTTTCAGTTTAAAAAAAAAAAAGTTTCAGACTTTCAGAAAAGATATTCGGTAACTGATCTGAATTCATTGATACCAAGTTTTTAACAGTGTCAGTGAAATTGCAGTTTTAAGGGAGATATGATAACGACTTAAAAAATACTGAGAGGAATGTGAAAGCGGAACAAAAGAATACAAATGGAAGTTTTTAAAACACGAATGAATCATAGAAATGTTAGTATTTCTTCAGCCTCTGGGTTGTATCTGGAGAGTGAAGAAGTAGAGGCAGGATCCATACATTGCTTTAAGAAGAAGTACGGTATAAGCCTGTTGGAGATCGGACACTTTCCTGGGAAAGTTTTGTTACTGTAGCACAGGGCTTTCTGTGCAACAATTTGTTGAGGCCTTGGTAGAAAGTTATGGCCAGATGGGCTGTAGGATGTCCCTTATATATGATGCTCATCTTGACAATTTCAAGGAGAATATGGGAGCATACTCAGAGGAGCAAGGGAAGCGCTTCCAAGATATAATGGACTTGGAACACAGATATCAGGGATCTTATAATGAAAACATAATGGCAGACAACATTTGGGGGCTTAAACTGTTAAGTGATTTGTTTCTGCTCGCAAATCTAGAAAAAATTGCTCATTTTTAACTTTGTAAATATGTTTCAGAAAGTTTAAAATAACATGTATAAATTCTATTTTATTTATGTAATTTTTTTATTATATATTTTTGTTTTACATCCCAAACTAGCAAAAAATATTGATATTTAGCTATTTTAAAAATTCATCGTGTAAGCCACAAAAGCAAAGTTTAAAAGGAATAATGGGCATTTTCCATTGTTTTGCAATAACAGGAGATGAAAATAACACTTTGCCAGGAACAAAAATTGTGTTACATAGTGTTATTTGTGTCATCCCAAGTGACTACCCAAGGTTGGCGTGGGTAGCAGTGAGCTGCTCACTGCTGTGGCACAGTTTTATATTTATATAGGTTAAAGCTAGTTAGCATTATTCTACGTTCTGTCTAACTTATGTACATATAAAAGAGATTGGGTACGAGTCACATAATAAATTTGTCCATCACCACTAATACCGTACCCAGAATTACTCCTATCTTCAAGAAAACTAGTAGGTCTGATGCCAGCAACTATAGGCCTGTTAGTATACTCAGTGTAATATCAAAAATTCTAGAGAGGGCGGTGTACTGTCAAGTAGTTAAATATCATAATGACAACAACATTCTTCATAGTTACCAATCAGGCTACAAGAGATCTCACTCAACCGACACCTCCCTAATTAATCTGATGGATTACATGAGAATGTCGATAGGGAACCTCATAGAGATGGTAACTTTAGACTTGCAAAAGGCCTTCGATACTGTCAACATCAATATATTATGTAAGAAACTTCAAGCTATCGGCACAGGTTCTATAGACTGGTTTAATATCTTAAACAGGAAACAAATTGTCAAAATTTACAAAACAGAATCAGAACCCTGCCGATAACATGTGGAGTTCCCCAAGGTAGCATTCTGGGTCCCTTATTATTCTTATGTAAACGACATGCCCATCATTGTCAAGTGCAAACTCCTACTGTATGCAGATAACAGTGCTCTGTTAGTGTCAGGTAAAGACCCGCAAGATATAGCTAATGTAATGACACTGGAACTGGTCACCGTCGGGTCACCATCTGGAAAAGACCCGGGCCGGGACAAGACCGGAGAACCTAAAACAACAACAACTGGAACTGGAGTCCTGCAGCAAATGCTAAGTAGACAACAAACTATCGTTACACCTCGGGAAAACTGTAGTCATACTCTTTGGCAAGAAACAAACTGAGAAGGGTAAATAATTTTAGTGTCCGGTGTAATGGGGAATCCATCACTTCAGTTTCCTCAGTAAAATATCTGGGAATCCCTTTTGACCCATGCATGTCAGGAGAACTGATAGGGAACAGTGTAGTAAAGAAAGCGAATGCCAGACTGAAGTTCCTCTACAGACAAGCACAGTGTCTACCTTCTGAGACTGTGTGATAAATGGTTTGAAAACCGACAAGTTGAAGATTGAGACACTTATGCAACATGATGAAACGTTTCGCCACACAGTGGCTTCTTCAGTCCAATACAAAGCAGAGAGGGGTAAGGAGAGGAGGAGTTTGAGGTAATCAGTCCCTCAACCTGGAATCAATGTGTTCAGTCCATCACTCTTGTAGAAAATACAACATATAACAGAAGTAGCTTATACACTGTAGACCGCTCAAGAAGAGAGCCAAAAGGTACCTAATAAATGCAGCGACAGAAAGGGAGGAGAATGATTTTTATTTTTTTAGCTAACACACATGTAAATGTAAATAACTCTTTTTACATTATTCCTAGTATATCTCCTTTATAGTATAATAAGAAGATATTATCTCCTTTATAGTGTAATAATAATAAGGTATTAAAAGGACCCCAATGGAAATAAGTCACTGATTTTTTTGGGGTTATCCTAGGTTCTCTACATATATGCTATGTATCGTAATTCACTGGTCAACAACCAAAATGCTTCCGAGACCAGAGTAGCAATTTCTAACTAATTTTGGGTCACTAATAATGAATATCATAGTTAAAATTGTTTGTTAGGTCTACTTTCCAATATAGAGCTAAGTGTCACAACAGGCTTGCGGCAATGTGTTTCGTACCACACACTCGGTTTCACTGACCTTCATTATTGTTCCACCAGTCATAGAAGGTGGTTGTTCCAGCAGTCATAGAAGGTGGTTGTTCCAGGAGTCATAGAAGGTGGTTGTGCTTTCCAAGTTTATATTTTGAGGTGAAAGGTCGGTGATTTTCTAAGCCAAACACTTTTTAAACGTATAATAAGAATTCACTGAGCAAGCTATTGATATGCATGTGAGGTATATTATATTTATTTTATTTCCTTACTGAATGATATACTTATACTTAGCTGTCATGCTTTGTATTATAATGATAAATTAATGAATAAATTTTCTGTTTATCTTCTAATTGTTTTCTTCTTGCAGATGCCTCTTACTTGTGTAAATATTGCAGACAACTTCTGCTACATTTGTGGTGAGGTGACCTTTGCATCACAGAAGCACCGTATAACTGCTATGGTTAGAAAGGCATATGGTAAATTAGACACATATGCAACACTTGGGTATCTTTATTGAGGAAATTGCCACACAGTGGCTTCATCAGTCCATCAAAGGAGAATCGTGAAGAACAGGAGTATGAGGTGGTCAGTCTCACTGAGTCGATTTGTCAGTCCATCAATCTTGAATAGAATACAACATATGAGCGTAGAGGAAGCTAACTGCAGACAGGAAGGCAGCGTGTAGGAGGTGTCACATTTGTCCAATGTGGAAGTAGGTTGTGCCCAAGGAAACGTTTCCTCAATAAAGATACCAAAGTGTTGCATATGTGTCTAATTTACAAACTCGTCGGTTCTCTGAACCATTCATTTACATCCTGTCTGACACTGCAACATCTTGTTATCTTAATACAGGGATTTCTTCGCTTGCCTATTCCTTGGGCACGACCTACTTCCACATTGGACAAATGTGACACCTCCTACAACTGCTGCACCTCTCCTGTCTACAGTATATAAGCTTCCTCTACGCTCATATGTTGTATTCTATTCAAGATTGATGGACTGACAACATCGACTCAAGATTGAGGGACTGACCACCTCATACTCCTGTTCTTCCCGATTCTCCTTTGTATGGACTGATGATGCCACTGTGTGGCGAAACGTTTCCTCAATAAAGATACCCAAGTGTTGCATATGTGTCTAATTTACCAACTCGTCGGTTCTCTGAACCATTCATTTACATAAAGGCATATCACCTATATTTTGGATGCAAGATTGGTGACCAGGATAAGAACTGGGCTCCACACATATGTTGCAACAATTGTGCTACTAACCTTCGCCAATGGTTATAAAAGCTATGGACAAATCCGGTCAGGGATTCAAGTATTTAACATCAAAATTTCTTTCACTGAGCGACGCTAAGATAAGAGAGGGAGTCTTCAATGGTCCTCAGATTCGAGAGCTTCTTAAAGATGGTGACTTTGAATAAGACCTTCATGGGGAGGAGAAAGCTGCTTGGGAAGCATTCAAGTTAGTGGTGAAGGGATTTCTAGGAAACAGAAGGGAAGGCAACTATGAAGAATTGGTGGAAAACCTCATCAAGGCTTACAAGAACATGGGATGTAACATGTCACTTAAAATCCACTTTTTGGACTCACATTTAGACTTTTCCAGCGAACTGTGAGGCAGTTAGTGACGAACATGGTGAAAGGTTTCACCAAGATATTTCAAAAATGGTAAAATGGTACCAGGGCAAATGGGGCACAAGAATGCTTGCAGACTATTGCTGGACATTGGCAAGATTATTCTTCAGCCCACTATAAGCGTCAAGCAAAAAGGCAGAGAGTAGGTACGGATTAGAGTTTAAAACATACTGACACATATTGAACGTTATAATAAAATAATACAATATTACATGTCTCGTATCTATAAGTCTATAGCTAATAAGCATTTTTCAAGGTGATATTTGGATTCAGGACATGAAAATACCTAAGATTTAACTAATCTCATTTAATAAGCACACAACTTGTCAAAAATTGTTGACCAGTGATATAATCTATGTAACTGTATTTGTTTATACCTGAATAATGTTACTTAAATTAATCATACGATTACGGTTGTTGGCACTGTAGGTTTGGCAAACGTGTCCCCCTACACATGTCCCAGGCCTCCTCGGAGCACTACACACTCTTATTTTCCTCATCCTGCTGAAGATTTAGGATTCCCACACCAGGGTGCTAGAGAATGATGCATACCCATGTTTTCTGTATAGCGGCAAATGCCTCATAATGTGGCACATGTAATGTTGTAAACTTAGAAAAATTATAATATAAATTTGCACTTAAAACTAAATAAAAATAATTAATCAAATGGAATGTGAAGTATCAGCAGACTTAATAGTATGGAATCAAGATGGATGAATGACAATACCTAAAGTTATACTGCAGTTTCACATACCGTAGTATGGTGTCATTTAGACTTATGCAAATCATTTCCTCGGGAAAATATGCATAGTAGTGACAAATTTTATACCCAGTGTAAGAAACCTTCCTATGGAAACAGGATTAAAGCATTAAGATTTCATTCTCTGGAGAGACGTAGAATGAGAGGATATAACTGAAGTGTTCAAACTAAAAGCCTTAAATTAAGTGCTAGATATATCTAATTAAACATGTTGCACACGTGTGTAATTCTTAATGTTGTAGGTATTATACATGCACATGTATAATACCTAAGTACATGTATTATACACAACTTCTCAGACGCAGCATCCTTGGTTACGGAGGACATCTCCACAACCTTCTTAACTTCTCCCGACACATTCCTCAGGTATGACCTACTTCCACTAGGAAATCCCGTCTAACAGAGACAACGCCTTCGTCTGTTACACGTCCTTCACCTGACACCAGTATATAAGCTTCAATCTTGCTGATTGTGCTTCAGACACTTCAAGACTACGATACTTTTCAAGGATTAGGGACTGATTACCTCATCCTTTGCATATAGTTCTTCTGACTTCTTATGTCCTTGAATTTGTGTTGATAAAGGCACTGGATGGCGAAACGTCTACTGACTAAGGAAGGAAAACATAATTCAGTAACCATATATATAATGTAATGTTTCAGATATAGTAAAATAGAGGAAAATATAATCTGATGTACATGAGGACCAACTCCCGTTTCCAGTTCCTATTTACCAGCTCCCGTTCCCAAGCTTCTGTTCACTAGTTCCCATGGCCAGCTCCCATTCACCAGTTGCCACCGTCAGTTCCTGTTCACCAGATCCTATATCCCAGTTTGCATTCCCCAGCTGTCCAATAGCTCTCATCCCCAACCCTGCTCACTAGCTTCCGGCTCCACCTCTTCACCAGCTTCTATTTACAAGCTCCCATCCAAGGCTTCTCTAACTCCCGTCCCCAGCTCCTGCTCCCCACTTCTCTTCCCCAGCTCCTGCTCACCAGCTCCTCATCCCCAGTTTCAACCATCACTCACAGCATCGAAAGTCTTCAAGAATAGTGTGCCATTATGAATGCGTCGGAGATACGGAGTGTAATTCAGAGCGTACAGCGGGCGGGGGCAGGTACGGCAAGCCTCTTATCCAATAAAACAACGACATCGCAGACCGAATAAGCAAACAGCAGTCATGGCCTTCCAAAGTTAGAAATTTACCGACGTTTCCACATTAGGAGTGAGTGAGCAGCTTGCATAGCAAAGAGGAGACCGAGACATAAGACTGTCTTAAGACATTCTCTTGTCGCCCCGTCTTGCCGAAAACCATCAATATTAACCTCCATTTGACCTGTCATAACATCAAAGTCACACACACACACACACAAACACACACACACACACAAACACACACACACAAACATACACACACACACACAAACACACACGTGGGCAGCATATGGGCGACTGGCAAACCTAAGATTAGCGTTCCGTTACCTTAACAAGGAATCGTTCAAGACACCAGTCTGGAACCCACACCTGGTCAAGCACGTCAAGAAATTAGAGAAAGTGCAAAGGTTTGCGACAAGGCTAGTTCCACAGCTCAGGGGAATGCCATATGAAGAAAGGTTGAGGGAAATAGGACTAACAACACTGGAGGACAGAAGGGTTAGAGGAGACATGATAACGACATACAAAATACTGCAGGGAATCGACAAGGTAGATAGTGACAGAATGTTCCAGAGAGGGAACACAGAAACAAGGGGACAGAACTGGAAGCTGAAGACTCAGATGAGTCAAAGGGATGTTAGGAAGCATTTCTTCAGCCATAGAGTAGTTAGGAAGTGGAATAGTCTAACGAACGATATAGTGGAGGCGGGAACCATACATAGGAGAGAAGAGACCCAGTAACGGACAGCGAAGAGGCGGGGCCAGGAGCTGAGTCTCGACCCCTGCAACCACAATTGGTGAGTACACACACAAACACACACACAAACACACACAAACACAAAATCACACACAAACACACACACACACACACACACACACACACAAACAAACATACACACACAAACACACACACACACCTAACAAAAATACAATATTCAAGTAGATGTATTTCGGTCACGGCGCGGTAACAGAAAGGTATCCCCGTATTGCATAACCCCAAGCCTCTCATGTCTCAGTGCACGTGAGAGGAATAGTGCAGAGTGCGGCATTAGTGTCTGGTGCAGAGAGGTCAATATCCTAAAAACACACCAGAACATTAGGTTTGAAGCCGCTCACAAGCAGCATTATCAAGTTATCAGTATTGAAGAGTTGCAGTCAGACGGATGACTCACATACACAATATCGCATTTAAACCAGTATTTCAGTTTTTTATTTTTTATAAAATAAAATCAAATTTGAACCCCAATCCGCATCTTGTGGGAGCCCCATATTCAGTGGGATTTTTTTTATATACCAAACGTTATTTTCACGTAACCCAGCACACCCATGATACCACACCCATGATACCACACCCATGATACCACACCCATGATACCACACCCATGATACCACACCCATGATACCACACCCATGATACCACACCCATGATACCACACCCATGATACCACACCCATGATACCACACCCATGATACCACACCCATGATACCACACCCATGATACCCAGAAAGATCAAATGTGTATGTTTGTGTTTTCTTGTGTGATAATTTTACTTTTTTTTTTTTTTTTGCATAATTTTTTTTAATAATTTATATTTTTTTATATCTATCTTGTGGGGCCCCAGGGCCGTAGCCCCGGTAGCCCCCTTTAATCCGGCCCTGCCTCTAGTCCCCTTTCCTCAATTTCCTTAATTCTCTACTGACATCCCATTTTCTTTCATTCCTGTCTGCCCATCATCACTTTTCAAAAGATATATTTATTTATTTATGGAAATAACTAAACTCAAACAATAATTATGAGAAGTCATTGATAAAGAAATATATTTTAAGTGAAGAAAACAGACATTGAACAAGACGTATTTTTCACCTCTTGTTCAGTACTAAGTTTTGCTTGTAAGATTTCTGTATATAATTTGTTTAATACGGTTCTGAACCTACAGAATATTGACAGAATAGAGTGGTCCATAGTGGGTCACAGTTTTTTGGAAAATCCCGTTTTAAGCACATATATAAAATATATTTCTCCAAGGATAACCCTAATAAAGTCAAACACTGAGACTTATATCTGGTTAAAATAATTTTTCAGTTATTTCACGAAAAAAGAATTTGTATAATAGAA
This sequence comes from Cherax destructor, assembly GCA_009830355.1. Lineage (NCBI taxonomy): Eukaryota > Metazoa > Arthropoda > Malacostraca > Decapoda > Parastacidae > Cherax > Cherax destructor. The sequence goes on from WNWK01002077.1 coordinate 71,943, forward strand.
TTTGCAAATTATACAAATTAAAACCAAGGAGAGGTTTTCTTTGAGGAATTCACATCAGTACTAAAATCGTGAAGCTAATCACAAAATGCCTTCTCCAGTTAGTGCCTGAAAATCTAACAACTTCAAGCTTTTTTAGGCATCTCTAAAAGGGATCTGTAAGGGATAACCAGAATTATTTTCTAAAATTTTTACCTTCAGCTTTTCGTTTTTATTCACTTGTAACACTTGTATCCCCTTCTAATATTCATCGCTAGAACAATAGATTTTTGAACAATTATTAGCAAGTGAAAGACCAAAGCTGTTGAGCCATTTCCAGCATCCTGGAATGGCTCCCATAACCTCTAAAACCCACTGCCGAATAATTTCCAACGATGAATGACGTCTCATATTTCGACGACATCGGAGAGTGAAATTCAGATGTGTAAGCTAGCATCAGCACATGTCCGATACTTGGGTAACTTTTTGTAGGAAAGGAATCTTGATACAGGGAATTCTTCACTTGCCTAACCTACAGGCATGACCTACTTCCACATGTGGATTTCTCCAGTGTGACACCGCCTGCGACTGCTTCACCTCGCCTGTCCACAGTATATAAGCCACTTCTCTCCTTATATGCTGTATTCTTTTCAAGATTGATCGGCTGATTACATCGACTCCAGGCTGATGGACTGATTACCTCAAATTTCTTTTGTCTTCACCATTCTTTTGTTTACGACTGATGAAGCCACTGTGTGGCGAAACGTTTCCTCATAGATACCTAGGTGTTGCATATGTGTAATTCATCAAAGCCTCTTCTGGTGGGAGTCAAAGACTTAACATTGCTACATTTTGAATTCAATTTGGTTTTTGTACGTTCCAATTTACCATTTATATAGATTTTTTTAAATCAAACTGGACTTTCATAAAAAAAATTGTTTTTCATAGAGGATTAACTGAGAAATTTAAATTAAACAGAATTGTAAAATAATTTGAAAAATGATGAAAATTCGCGTTTTCATTGCATTTTTAATTTCCTCGTATTTAGTGAAGTCTTAACTTCAGTTACTACTTAATGCTCTCACCCCTGGTCAAAAACTACTACGTGAAGGTCCGCGGAACAACCTTGGTCAAAAACTACTACGTGAAGGCCCGTGGAACAACCTTGGTCAAAACCTACTACGTGAAGGTCCGCGGAACAACCACCCTGGTCAAAAACTACTACGTGAAGGTCTGTGGAACAACAACCCTGGTCAAAAACTACTACGTGAAGGTCTGTGGAACAACCCTGGTCAAAAACTACTACGTGAAGGTCCATGGAACAACCTTGGTCAAAAACTACTACGTGAAGGCCCGTGGAACAACCTTGGTCAAAACCTACTACGTGAAGGTCCGCGGAACAACAACCCTGGTCAAAAACTACTACGTGAAGGTCTGTGGAACCACAACCCTGGACAAAAACTACTACGTGAAGGTCTGTGGAACAACCCTGGTCAAAAAGTAATACGTGAAGGTCTGTGGAACAACAACCCTGGTCAAAAACTACTATGTGAAGGTCTGTGGAACAACCCTGGTCAAAAACTACTACGTGAAGGTCTGTGGAACAACCACCCTGGTCAAAAACTACTACGTGAAGGTCTGTGGAACAACAACCCTGGTCAAAAACTACTACGCGAAGGTCCGTGGAACAACAACCCTGGTCAAAAACTACTACGTGAAGGTCCGTGGAACAACCCTGGTCAAAAACTACGTGAAGGTCTGTGAACAACAACCCTGGTCAAAAACTACTACGTGAAGGTCTGTGGAACAACAACCCTGGTCAAAAACTACTACGTGAAGGTCCGTGGAACAACCCTGGTCAAAAACTACTACGTGAAGGTCCGTGGAACAACCCTGGTCAAAAACAACTACGTGAAGGTCCGTGGAACAACAACCTTGGTCAACAACTCTAGTGAAGGTCAGTGAACAACACCTGGTCAAAAACTACTACTGAAGGTCTGTGGAACAACAACCCTGGTCAAAGACTACACGTGAAGGTCCGTGGAACAAACCCTGGTCAAAACTACTACGTGAAGGTCTGTGGAACAAACCTCTGATCAAAAACTACTACGTGAAGGTCCGTGGAACAACAACCCTGGTCAAAAACTACTACGTGAAGGTCCGTGGATACAACCTTTCAAAAACTACACTGAAGGTCCGTGGGACAACAACCCTTGATCAAACTACTATGGAAGGTCTGTGAACAACCCTGGTCAAAACTACTACGTGAAGGTCTGTGGAACAGCAACCTGGTCAAAAACTACTACGTGAAGGTCTGTGGAACAACAACCCTGGTCAAAACTACTACGTGAAGGTCTCGTGGATCAACAACCCTGTCAAAAACTACACGTGAAGGTCCGTGAAACAACCCTGGTCAAAACTACACGTGAGGTCCTGGAACAACAACCCTGTCAAATCTACTACGTGAAGGTCCGTGAGAACAACCCTGGTCAAAACTACCACTGAAGTGTCTCGCTGAACTTAACCCTGGTCAACTACTATCTGAAGGGTCTCGTGGATTACTTAGAACGCTCTTCTGAGTCACAAACCACTATGTGAAGGTCCGTGAAATTAAAAACAGCCTCTCTGAACACCATCCTGATTTCTAATGAGATATTTAGCCCTTGACAACCATCACTACTGTGGTCTCGTGAAGATGACTTAAACGCCTCTTCAGATCTACCGATCCCTGATGTGGGTTCCAAGTGAATTACAAACGCCTCCTGATCATCTGATGTTTCAAGAATTACTTAGAAGCCTCTCTGATACTCTCCCTGATGTGGGTTCTCAGTGAGATTACTTTAGAACGCTCTTCTGATCTACCATCCCTGATGTGGGTTCTCATGAGATTACTTTAGAACGCCTCTTCTGATCTACCATCCCTGATGTGGGTTCTCATGAGATTACTTTAGAACGCCTCTTCTGATCTACCATCCCTGATGTGGGTTCTCGTGAGATTACTTTAGAACGCCTCTTCTGATCTACCATCCCTGATGTGGGTTCTCGTGAGATTACTTTAGAACGCCTCTTCTGATCTACCATCCCTGAAGTGGGTTCTCGTGAGATTACTTTAGAACGCCTCTTCTGATCTACCATCCCTGAAGTGGGTTCTCTTGAGATTACTTTAGAACGCCTCTTCTGATCTACCATCCCTGATGTGGGTTCTCATGAGATTACTTTAGAACGCCTCTTCTGATCTACCATCCCTGATGTGGGTTCTCATGAGATTACTTTAGAACGCCTCTTCTGATCTACCATCCTGATGTGGGTTCTCATGAGATTACTTTAGAACGCCTCTTCTGATCTACCATCCCTGATGTGGGTTCTCATGAGATTACTTTAGAACGCCTCTTCTGATCTACCATCCCTGAAGTGGGTTCTCATGAGATTACTTTAGAACGCCTCTTCTGATCTACCATCCCTGAAGTGGGTTCTCTTGAGATTACTTTAGAACGCCTCTTCTGATCTACCATCCCTGAAGTGGGTTCTCATGAGATTACTTTTGAACGCCTCTTCTGATCTACCATCCCTGATGTGGGTTCTCATGAGATTACTTTTGAACGCCTCTTCTGATCTACCATCCCGAAGTGGGTTCTCTGAGATTACTTTGAACGCCTCTTCTGATTACCATCCTGAAGTGGGTCTCTGAGATTACTTAGAACGCTCTTCTGATCTACCATCCCTGAAGTGGGTTCTCGTGAGATTACTTTAGAACGCCTCTTCTGATCTACAATCCCTGAAGTGGGTTCTCGTGAGATTACTTTAGAACGTCTCTTCTGATCTACAATCCCTGAAGTGGGTTCTGGTGAGATTACTTTAGAACGCCTCTTCTGATTGATTTCAAAATTTTAAGCACTCGTATTTCCTACCTAAAAGAAAATTGTTGTTAATGGAGTGTGCGGGAGCGATTTTTGCCATTTTTAATCTCGACATGGCAAGCATATTATACAATCGCTTTATTTTTACCTTAATGCTTGTCAGAGGCTCTTAATCCAAGGAATTGGATTTATTCTACCCCTCATGGAATCGAATCTAAATGCCTTCCATTCCACAGGTGCTATATGACCCCTATGGGTTTATCATTTTCCCTTGATTTCAATAAGTACTCAATATTGACCTCTTAACAGTAACTAAAGAATATATTTTCTGGGTAGATTTAATATTTTGGGGCCGATGTATTTTTCTCACAGGAAGCTTCGCCTTGTCTAGGTTGTGTAAGTTTACTCTGGCAATTTTGTCAAAACTTGTTTCTGTGAAATAACTGGGACAAATATTTTCTAATCAGAAATAAGTCGTGGTGTTAGATTTTATTGGATTATCCTGGATTAAAGCTGCGTAATGTATAAAACATTATGTGCTTTCAAGAACATTAAATTAAAGTGTTACGTAAACAAAACTTAGTTACTTGTATGAATACGTAAACTTTGAAGGTTGCTTCAGTGAACTTTGAACTTGCTTCAGTGAACTTTGAACCTTGCCTCAGTGAACTTTGAACGTTGCTTCAGTGAACTTTGAACGTTGCTTCAGTGAACTTTGAACGTTGCTTCAGTGAACTTTGAACGTTGCTTCAGTGAACTTTGAACGTTGCTTCAGTGAACTTTGAACGTTGCTTCAGTGAACTTTGAACGTTGCTTCAGTGAACTTTGAACGTTGCTTCAGTGAACTTTGAACGTTGCTTCAGTGAACTTTGAACGTTGCTTCAGTGAACTTTGAACGTTGCTTCAGTGAACTTTGAACCTTGCTTCAGTGAACTTTGAACCTTGCTCAGTGAACTTTGAACCTTGCTTCTAAGTGAACTTTGAACCTTGCTCTGAGTGAACTTTGAACCTTGCCTTCAGTGAACTTTGAACCTTGCTTCAGTGAGTACTTTGAACCTTGCTTCATGAAGTGAACTTTGAACCTTGCTTCAGTGAACTTTGAACCTTGCTTCAGTGAAGACTTTGAACCTTGCCTCAGTGAAGGAACTTTGAACCTTGCTCGTGAGTGAACTTTGAACCTTGCTTCAGTGAAGTGAACTTTGAACCTTGCTTCAGTGAAGTGAACTTTGAACCTTGCTTCAGTGAAGTGAACTTTGAACCTTGCTTCAGTGAACTTTGAACCTTGCTTCAGTGAAGTGAACTTTGAACCTTGCTTCAGTGAAGTGAACTTTGAACCTTGGTTCAGTGAAGTGAACTTTGGACCTTGCTTCAGTGAAGTGAACTTTGAACCTTGCCTCAGTGAACTTTGAACCTTGCCTCAGTGAACTATGAACTTTGCCTCAGTGAACTTTGAACCTTGCCTCAGTGAACTTTGAACCTTGCCTCAGTGAACTTTGAACCTTGCCTCAGTGAACTTTGAACCTTGCCTCAGTGAACTTTGAACCTTGCTTCAGTGAACTTTGAACCTTGCTTCAGTGAACTTTGAACCTTGCTTCAGTGAACTTTGAACCTTGCTTCAGTGAACTTTGAACCTTGCTTTAGTGAACTTTGAACCTTGCTTCAGTGAACTTTGAACCTTGCTTCAGTGAACTTTGAACCTTGCTTCAGTGAACTTTGAACCTTGCTTCAGTGAACTTTGAACCTTGCTTCAGTGAAGTAAACTTGGAACGTTGGTTCAGTTCTGTAACTTTGATAATTTTAATACCCATTTCATGCGATGATTTCTGAGTACCTTTTCTGAGTAGCTACAACCTTCAGTGCTCATACCTTGATAATATAAATTCTGAGTGGCTTCAGTCTTAGTTAATGCTGTATTTTGGAACACTGATCACTAAGATAAAATCATTCCTCTTTATCTTGGCTTCAGTACTGGGGTGTCTTACTGGGATATTTAAATTAGTTTGAGCTGTGTCTTAAGATTTTTTTTAATGAATAAATTGAGATTTTTAATGTCCATTTCATAACTTATTTGTAACTCTTCTGGTTGGCTTCAAATATTCAGAGCTAATATTTAAATTATGCAGACTCTGCACTATTTCTTTTGCATGCATTGACGTGCTGAGGGCTGGAGCTGCGCAATACCGTTTTTTTTTTTTTTAGAATCGCTCAGTGACTGAAATTCATCTTGTTAATTAAGTAAACAGAATGTTAGGCCTAAAAGGCCTAAACCATAAAACACTTTCTCCATTTCATTCCGATTTTTTTAATTAGGGGAAGCACTAAACCTGTAAGGGTTATGCAGGGCCTGGTGAATAGGAGACAATCAGGTTAGATTACAGGAAGGGGATAACAGAACCAGTTCCTAGGATCAAGAGCCCTCACCAGCATCAAGGTATAATACATTTATTGCAAAAAAATAATGTTCAATTTCAAAAATAATCAGTTTCAAAAATAATGTTCAGATCCAAAATTAAAAGAATCAAAATTGCAACTTTTATCTCCACTAACAACACTAACTTTCTTCTAAGTAAGATTTGCGAGTGTTAGAAACTGGAAGCTAATCACAAGAGGCTTTCTAAAGTTATCACTTCCAAACAAATAGCGGACATTTTTCTAAAAGCTTTTCCCTCTACATAGTTTACAAGTGTTGAGAAAAGAGAATCAGATAAACTGTCTGAAGATATGGAAGGAAGCCTTGGAAGGAAGCCTTGGAAGGAAGCCTTGGAAGGAAGCCTTGGAAGAAAGCCTTGGAAGAAGCTAGTGGAGGAGAACAACATTGAAACAAACAAATCAACCATCTCTGGCAAACTCAAGGAAAGTAATGGCTCACTAAACTAGTCAAAATTAAATACGCCATTACAATGTGAGTTTCAAGTATTTCTTGTCTCTATTTCCGGTTCTGTTCTTTTTAAAATTCTCCAACAATCTTAAAAAATATATTTTGTTTCTTAACAAAGATCAATTAAAAAAAATATTAAAAAATTGGCACTCTGGGGGTTAGGCAGCCGAAATACAAAAAAAAAAAATGGTTATAACTAGAACCATAATTTTTAATGGTATGGACAGGTAAGCCAGCGGAAGGCCTCTGTCAGATGATCTAAAGCTCCAACGGCGGGTCATCATCTAAGACCCGCGTCAGGAAACACCTGTCACTGTTTCCTGACGAAACTTACCTAACCTAACAAAAAATATTTGCAATTAATACTCACCAAGTTTAGTAGTTGAAGTCGATAAGAAGAAGCATTCTCCAGTTATTATAAGAAATAAATTTATTTAATAAGATTGTCAAATTAAATTTAACACGGCTCAAAGTGAATGGCAAACTTTCTTTCCACAGAGCCCTTCAACACTAAAAGTTTGAAGCCTATCAGCAAAGTCATTCTAGATAGATACGCTCTTGCGCTACTATACAAAGGATGAAAAACCTCTTGCACCGAGATCCACTGGATGGATATACTCTTATGCTACGATCCACTGGATGGATATCTCGTTCACTACGATCCACTGGATGGATATCTCGTGCACTACGATCCACTGGATGGATACACTCGTGCACTACGATCCACTGGATGGACATCTCGTGCACTACGATCCACTGGATGGTTACGGAGGACTCAGTAAACATCGGCGTGAAAAATCCCGCCCCCCCCAAAAAAAAAAAAAAATTGCGTTCACGCAAATCGTCATTATTAAATGCAACGAATGGAACGAAATTCAAACCCGCTCATTAAATAAATATGGGTGCGTTTAATATCAATGAAAGGGAATTACTGACATAACCACAAGCTTACAGTGACCACTACCACTACTACCACCACTACCACAACTGCCATCACCACTGCCAATACCACCACCACTGCCACCTCAAATACTACCTGTAATTGACTCAAGAAATCGTAATTACACGATTACGAAAAAATCATGAAACTACCAGTATAGCAGCTCTTGATCCACCACCATCACTAACATTTCCACTACCACCATTACTTCTGTTACCTACCCCTTATACTACAACTATCACTACCAGCTCACAGATGTCACTACCACATCACAACTAACACCACAATCACCAACACCTACCAGCAGAACTACCATTCCAACCATCACTATCACCAACACGACTACTACGACAATAAACACTAAAACTACTGCCACCACTACCACCATTACGACCACCACGACAACCACCATCAGCACTTACAACTCTCACTAGCAACCACTAACAACCACCATCTTCACTAATAGCAAACTTTACCTCCACCACCACCAACAACAACAACAAATCACCCTCTCCAATACAAACACCAAATACAAAGACCTACATAAACAGCAACAACATCAACTACAAAAACGACAGCAAATGCAACAGTAACACCAACAATAACATCAATAACAAGTACAACAAAAACAACAAACAGGAATAACATCATAAATAACAATAACATTACCATCAACATTGTTACGTCACTTACTTTAAGACTCTTATATAAACATTAACTCCAAAATTAGTGTAAATTTCAGCAGAATTTCCGACTAAAGTTTCTTGACAAGTGTAACAAATTTATTACGGCAACGTATCGCCCAGAAAGTGTAATGGTCGAAACGTAGGCTTAGGTTACTATGTAACATACTGTGTCTTCATAATTAAGTAACATACAGTGTCTTCATAAGAAAGTAACATACAGTGTCTTCATAAGAAAGTAGCATACAGTGTCTTCATAAGAAAGTAACATACAGTGTCTTCATAGAAGAACATACAGTGTCTTCATAAAAGTATACAGTGTCTTCATAAGAAAGTAACATACAGTGTCTTCATAAGAAAGTAACATACAGTGTCTTCATAAGAAAGTAACATACAGTGTCTTCATAAGAAAGTAACATACAGTGTCTTCATAAGAAAGTAACATACAGTGTCTTCATAAGAAAGTAACATACAGTGTCTTCATAAGAAAGTAACATACAGTGTCTTCATAAGAAAGTAACATACAGTGTCTTCATAAGAAAGTAACATACAGTGTCTTCATAAGAAGTAACATACAGTGTCTTCATAGAAAGTAACATACAGTGTCTTCATAAGGAAGTAACATACAGTGTCTTCATAAGAAAGTAACATACAGTGTCTTCATAAGAAAGTAACATACAGTGTCTTCATAAGAAAGTAACAAATGTTAATGTCATAAAAAGCGTAAAATATTTTAATTATAATTTATTCTTTGAGTTACACTATAAACGTATAAAGGTCAGATCAGGTTAAGTTAGGATTAAGTTTCTTTAGGTTAGGTTAATTTAATTTTACTAGGTTAGATTATCTTAAATATCATTACGAATTTGGGAAGTACATACAGCCTATTGAACAGCAGACACTTAATTAAATATCTTGCTTATAATATTTTACAAGGTATATTATAAATATCTGGATAAAAGGCCACTCAATGGGTGGGTGTGATGGGGAGGGTGGGATGGGGAGGGTGTGATGGGGAGGGTGTGATGGAGAGGATGTGAATGGGTGGGTGTAGTGCACTGGGTGTTTCTCACACAATTATCCGTTCGTTTACGTAAATTGAAAATACTACATTTTTTAGGCACGAAACTGACTTACGAATCAGAGCATGTTGTGAGTAAATTTCCTGCAACCACTGTTGTCACTACCACCACTACAATAACCATTAATGCTACTAACATCACTACAATAATCATTAATACTACTACCATCACTACCACCACTACAATAACCATTAATGCTACTAACATCACTACAATAACCATTAATACTACTACCATCACTACCACCACTACAATAACCATTAATGCTACTACAATCACTACCACCACTACAATAATCATTAATACTACTACCATCACTACCACCACTACAATAACCATTAATGCTACTAACATCACTACAATAACCATTAATACTACTACCATCACTACCACCACTACAATAACCATTAATACTACTACAATCACTACCACCACTACAATAACCATTAATACTATCACTATCACCACTACAATAACCATTAATACTACTACAATCACTACCACCACTACAATAACCATTAATACTATCACTATCACCACTACAATAACCATTAATACTACTACAATCACTACCACCACTACAATAACCATTAATACTATCACTAACATCACTACAATAATCATTAATACTACTACAATCACTACCACCACTACAATAACCATTAATACTACTACAATCACTACCACCACTACAATAACTATTAATACTATCACTAACATCACTACAATAATCATTAATACTACTACAATCACTACCACCACTACAATAACCATTAATACTACTACCATCACTACAATAACCATTAATACTACTACCATCACTACAATAACCATTAACACTACTACCATCACTATAATAACCATTAATACTACCATCACCACCACCACTGACATTTAAACCACATTCACGACTACCTCCATCACCACCACCGCTAGCACTATAAAAACTACCAACTTCACCACTACAACTACCATTGCAGCCAGTTACATTACTATCTCCAAGTCATCATCATCACCTCCAGTCCCCCACAACCACAACTAGTTCATGCTAATTACCTCCACCAATACCTCCGCCATGCACACAAATAGCTTTTCACCGTCACCAGCTGATGAGCCTTTGATGTATAGAAGCGACAGGAGTGTAGGAGGAGGCTGAAGTAGGCAGCGTCGAGCCTCGAGTGTTGACTCAAACATTTGGTGGAGGCAGCTTTCACTGGACCGCGCTTTCACTCGGCCGCCACACATACACTGCTACTCTCTTAACTTTCGTCTGTGACCACGTGGGTAATGGACAGTTTAAATTGTAAATGGCCGGGATGTAGTTGTTAATTAATCATTTTTAAGATTGGTGGTTGAGTGAGATGGAGTGAGTGTGGTGGGGTGTGTGTGATGTGGTTGGTGTGACACTGTGGATCCGATGCACTAGTAAGGAATATGTTAAGTAAAATAACACAAATGCCACTAATGAGACATTTTATTGTGGCAACGTTTCGCTCTCCAGGAGCTTTGTCAAGCGTTGCCACAATAAAATATCTCATTAGTTGTATTTGTGTTCTTTTACTTAACATATTGTCGGTAATTCTACCAATATTAATAGTAAGGAATAGGTAGAGATAGAGAAGTAATGATAGGGAGTATACTGGGGCAAGTGTGATGTGGTGGTGTGTGGGGGTTGTGGTGGGTTTAGTGTGATGGCAAGATTGGGTGGGGTTGGTCTGAGTAGGATAGGGTAGGTGTGATTAGGAGAGTGTGATATGATGGGAGTGTTGGAGTGGGTACCATTGAGTTGGTGTTACGAGAAGATTTAGTGGGGTGGGTGTAAATGGGTGGGTGTGAGTGTAAGAGAGGATGTGAAAGGGTGGATGTAGTGTACTGGGTGTTTCTCACACAGCACACGGAGAGAGGAAACCAATATTGATAGATGACTGGTCCTCTCCCCACAGGAGACAGCCATCACCACTGCCTCGCTTCTCTAAAAAAAACAACAGTCACCTGGCAGTCCTTACTACCAAAACTATCAACGAAATTGACAGAAACCCTAGACGTACATGTTGCTTGCTCCCTGTGCGTGAGGAAAATGAAATGTAGCAGATGCAATAAACTCTACATCAGGGAGAGAGGCCGAGGCCTGCAGACACACACATGCTTACTACATGGATAATCTACTATTCTCACATCATGGACTTGGGAAGAGAATAATAGTTCCACCACGACAAAGAAAACGCAACGACGACCCTCTATAACCACGCCATCAAACTCAACAATGGAATATGTATGGTCGAATAGGTAAAACTTGCGATTTTGGCTTAAATAGCAACGCCCTTCTTGCCGAACAAGGCAAGTGAAAATTTGTGTATACAATAATTTCGCAAAAATCATTCTGAACCTAACGAAAAAAATGTATTTCCTTGTGTTTCTATATTAGTTAATTATTGTAAACTTATCTAAAATATATTTAGTTGGATTAGGCTAAATTAAATTGCGCTTGCTATAATGAGGTTAGACAAGTTTTCTAAGGTTCTTTTGGTACAAAATTATTAATTTTCACATTAACGTAAAGGAAAAATATATATATTTAAATGTATAAGAGAAAATTTTAGAAAGTACTTAAATTTAAACAAGTTCTTGCTAACTGACCAGATTCACCAATTCGACACTACATATATATTATACATATATATTATATTATATATATATATATATATATATATATATATATATATATATATATATATATATATATATATATATATATATATATATATATATATATAAGATAAAATCAAAGAAAACGCAGATGAGTGTGGATACATAAACGAATACATGCATTCATTCAAACGAGGACATTAGAGCACTCCAGGATGATTTGAATAGACTGATGCAGTGGTCGGAGAAGTGGCAGATGCAGTTTAATGTAAACAAATGCAAAGTTCTAAATGTTGGGCAGGACAATAACCATACCACATATAAGCTGAATAATATAGATCTTATTACTTGTAATTGCGAGAAGGATTTAGGAGTTCTGGTTAGTAGTAATCTGAAGCCTAGACAACAGTGCATAAGTGTTCGCAATAAAGCTAACAGAATCCTTGGCTTCATATCAAGAAGTATAAATAACAGAAGTCCTCAGGTTGTTCTTCAACTCTATATATCTTTGGTTAGGCCTCATTTAGATTATGCTGCACAGTTCTGGTCACCGTATTACAGAATGGATATAAATGCACTGGAAAACGTACAGAGGAGGATGACAAAGTTGATCCCATGTATCAGAAATCTTCCCTATGAGGATAGACTGAGGGCCCTGAATCTGCACTCTCTAGAAAGGCGTAGAATTAGGGGGGATATGAGGATAGACTGAGGGCCCTGAATCTGCACTCTCTAGAAAGGCGTAGAATTAGGGGGGATATGATTGAGGTGTACAAATGGAAAACAGGAATAAACAAAGGGGATGTAAATAGCGTGCTGAAAATATCCAACCAAGACAGGACTCGCAGCAATGGTTTCAAGTTGGAAAAGTTCAGATTCAGGAAGGATATAGGAAAGCACTGGTTTGGTAATAGAGTTGTGGATGAGTGGAACAAACTCCCGAGTACCGTCATAGATGCTAAGACGTTGTGTAGTTTTAAAAATAGGTTAGATAAATACATGAGTGGGTGTGGATGGGTGTGAGCTTGTACTAGGTCAGATGCAGTGCTCCTTCCTTAAGTGGAAGTGACCTGACCAGGTGGTCGACTGGACAATTATATGAGTGGGTGCGGTTGGGTGTGAATTGGTCCTGACTAGGTTGTGCTACTAGGTCAGATGCAGTGCTCCTTCCTTAAGTGAATGTAACCTGACCTGGCTGGGTCGGGGCATTGGCTTAAGCCGTTGGAGATTTGGACCTGCCTCGCATGGGCCAGTAGGCCTGCTGCAGTGTTCCTTCTTTCTTATGTTCTTATGTCACACTACACATACATGTACATGTTTGAGTATACAAACTCATCTGAGTTTTCTTTGATTTTATCTTAATAGTTCTTGTTCTTATTACTTTTCCTTTCATATCCATGGGGAAGTGGAATAAGAATCTTTATGCTGAAAGCCATCCATGTTGTAAAAGTCAACTAAAACGCCGGGAGCAATGGGCTAGTAACCCCTTTTCCCGTATAACTTAATAAAAATAAAAAGAAGAAACCCGTCAAAGTGGGATGTTTGAATGTGCGTGGATGTTGTGTGAATGATAAGAGATGATTGTGGATGTTATGAATGAAAAGAAGCTGGATGTCTTGGCCTTAAGTGAAACAAAGCTGAAGGGGGTAGGAGGGTTTCAATGAGGAGAAATAAATGGGATAAGGTCAGGGGTTTCAAATAGAGTTAGAGCTAAGGAGTGGCAATAATGTTGAAGGATAAGTTATGTCAGGAAAAGAAGGAATATAAATGTATAAATTCAAGGATTATGTGGTGTAAAATGAGGGTTGAATGTGAAAAGTGGTTTATAGTAAGTGTTTATGCACCTGGAGAATAGAGAAGTGTAGAGGAGAGAGAGATAGAGAGAGAATGTTTGGAAATGTAGAGTGCATGGGGAGTTTTGAACCAAATGAGAGAGTACTTGTGGTTGGGGATCTCAATGCTAAAGTGGGTAAAAATGTTGTGGAGGGAATAGTAGGTGAATTTGGGGTGGCCATCCAGAGGGAAAATGCATGCTGCATACTAGGCTTGCGTTGCGTCGGAGGAGCTGGAGGAGATTCATAATCTTTGATATATTGTACCAATGCATTTGTTTGTTTTCTGTCAACGTATTCTATTAATAAAATTCACATGTAACATTATATATATATATATATATATATATATATATATATATATATATATATATATATATATATATATATTATATTGTATTATTATTTTTATTATTAACTCAAGTCCGGCCTGCCGGTTTCCTGAATCCCTTCATAAATGTTCCCTTGCTCACACTCCAACAGCATGTCAAATCCCAAAAGCCACTTGTCTCCACTCGCTCCTATCACATACGCTCACTCATGACTGCTGGACGTCAAAGCCCCTAGCACAAAACCTCCTTTACTCCCTCCCACCAACATTTCCTTGGCCGACCCATGCCCCTCCTTCAATCCACTACAGATTTATACTCTCTCGAAGTCATTCTGTTTCCTTCCAGCCTCTCTACATGTCCAAACCACCTCAACAACCCCTCCTCAGCCCTCTGGATAATAGTTTTGGTAATCCCACACCTTCTCCTAATTACCAAACTACAAATTCTCTGCATTATATTCGCACCACACATTGCCCTCAGACACGACATCTCCACTGCCTCCAGCCTTCTCCTTGTTGCAACATTCACCACCCATGCTTCACACCCATATAAGAGTGTTGGTATAACTATACTCTCATACATTCCCTGCTTTGCTTCCATGGACTAAGTTCTTTGTCTCCTCAGACTCCTCAGTGCACCACTCACCCTTTTCCCCTCATCAATTCTGTGATTCACTTCATCCTTCATTGACCCATCTGCTGTCACGTCCACTCCTAAATGTGTGAATACATTCACCTCCTCCATACTCTCTCCCTCCAATCTGATATCCAATCTATCCTCATCACCTTACTCTTTCCTATATTCACTTTTAATTTTCTTCTTTTACATACCCTACCAAACTCCTCCACCAACCTCTGCAACTGACGCTTCAAAACACTAAGCTAAATACTTAAAGACCATAGCTTTCAATAAGCTTGACCATGGAATACAATTCGCAGGACTCTGAAATGCAGTATGGCCTTGGACAGGAGTAGATGATTGCTTCGTACACAGTGGTGTGTTCCCTACATCACCCTAATGACCAGATGAAACACACCGCAATTTTACGAGCAAATCTATAAGCAATGATCTTACCTCCCTTCCCCCACACACGCCCTAGAGGTGGCATCAATTTTACAGCAAACTGTATAAACATTCTCACTCACTCACTCTCACTCTCTCCTCTCTCTCTCTCTCTCTCTCTCTCTCTCTCTCTCTCTCTCTAGCCCTTCCGCTGTATTAGCAATACAGGAAATTTTAATTTAGCTCTGTTCTTTTGTATCTTAATTAGTATCCTCCTAATTAATGTCCGCCTAACTTATATATTATATGCAAAATAACCACAGTGAAAAAATAGTGAACGTCCAGGCGCTATCGTGATTTCTCACACGAAATCACTTGAAAGTTCGCTATTTTTTTGTGTGTTTGTTGCATATTATGATATCACCTGTTTACTGTGATTTTATTGAATATAATTATGCAATAATCTCGAACACGCGATGCAAGATGCAAAACTCACCTCCCCCCTTCTTGGTTGTTTTGCGCAAACACACACACATTATATATAGTATATATATATATATATATATATATATATATATATATATATATATATATATATATATATATATATATATATATTTATTAACACATCGGCCGATTCCCACCAAGGTAGGGTGGCCCGAAAAAGAAAAACTTTCATCATCTTTCACTCCATCACTGTCTTGCCAGAGGGGTGCTTTACACTACAGTTATAAAACTGCAACATTAACACCCCTCCTTCAGAGTGCAGACACTGTACTTCCCATCTCCAGGACTCAAGTCCGGCCTGCCGGTTTCCCTGAATCCCATCATAAATGTTACTTTGCTCACACTCCAACAGCACGTCAAGTATTAAAAACCATTTGTCTCCATTCACTCCTATCAAAAATGGGTCTGGCTGGATTACCTGGCTTGTGTGCTTTTATTAATTTATACATACACAGAAAAGATGGATTGCTGGTCATGAATTTCAAAATTACTTAATTTTTGCCTTTCAGCAGTCGTTTAATTTGTTAAAGTTGCTATTAACTGAATCTAAGGAATCTTAGTTAAGTTTGGAATAAGTATCTGCATCATCTATGTATGGATTAATACACACACAAACCAGGTAATCCAGCCAGACCCATTTTTAGCTCCATAGGCTCAGTTTCCTATAATTTATCAAAACGTCTAGTATATGTTAAGCCCATTTGTTGGCAAAATTTCTAATTTTAATGGTAAAAATAATACTGATTTATGTCATAAGCACCATAACTGATTTAAATAATTACACTATGGTTAGTTTTGATGTCACTTCTTTCTTATCATAAGTTCCAGTTGATGATTTACTAAGTTTCCTATCTGAAGAACTCGGTAATTACGATTTACCATTGCCAGTAACTACAATCATTGATCTTATTAAAACTTGTATTGTTGATGTAAAGTTTGTGTTTAACGGCGAGGTTTTATACTCAAGTTTGGCAAGGCAATGGGAAATCCTCTCTCACCTGTCCTTAGCTATTTGTACATCGAATATTTCGAAACACTGCTTAACAAAATCCTTCAAAGTAGAGCTAACTGGTTCAGATATTTTAATGTTTTATGTCTATTGCAAAATAATAAGGATATAAACCATTTACTTGTTGAATTAAATAGTCCAGCTCATTCCATAAATTTTACTGTTGAGTTTAAACAAAATAATTCCTTGCCTTTTTTAAATCAATAAGAATATACAGAAAACCAACAAATATCTATTATGTGCAATATTATTTTTCACATCATGATAGATTTAAACTTTTTGTATTTTCATTCATTTTTTGAGAGATTTGCGTATTTGCACCACAGAGTTCAGAGATGAAGAAATCTTGAAGATTTATGAAATTGTACCCAAAATATTTAATTGATAAACAAGAATATGATGGTTCTCTCTTATAATGAATACCTTCTCGATATATCTTCTCTATATGAATTTTAAAATAAAAAATGTATATAAAAATCTTGATACAGTAAAATAACTTCTGATTAAAAATTCCTAGCAAAATGCTTACAGCTGTCTTCAAGATTCCTTGTAAAAAATATAATAAAGTTGATTATTGGTAAACCGATTTAAAGATGAATGATGGTTTAGGATTTTACAAATTAGATAATTGGTATTTAATAAATTTTGTGATGAATTTATCTATATTTGACAAACTAGAATCATAAAATTCGGGAAGACAAATCTTGTTTGACAAGTCCTTGACCATCCCACTCACATCATCCCACTCACACCATCCCACTCACATCATCCCACTCACATCATCCCACTCACATCATAATGGGACGAGTGTAATGTCAGACGTGACCGTGAGGTGATATCTCACCCTTGTGATATCTCACCCTTGTGATATCTCACCCTTGTGATATCTCACCCTTGTGATATCTCACCCTTGTGATATCTCACCCTTGTATAACCTTCTACTCTTCTCATATTATTACAGTTCCTTGACAGTGTCAAAAACTACAAATGTGCTTGGAATTTCACTTTTCTGACAGTGGTTGTTTTGCATTTTTATACATATATTGTTATATTCCATGTGAATTTTAACCATCGTTTTCTAAAGTTTTTGTTGACATTAATATGCATCAGCTGAATACATCCGAAAAAATCTCCATAGCGTAATTGCTGTCGCCATGGCAACCTCTTCCTCTTATATTAAAAATGGCCCTACGTAGTAATCATTTCAGTTATAATTACAATTTGACCTGGAGCAATTACTACTAATGTTACCTACGTAATATGCATACTCAGTGTTGGGATAACGAAGCTGATCACACTGCGATATACCATCTCTTCCTTGTAGTGGCTACACTGTATGGTTATACTGTATGGTGGATACCAGAATGTGTGATGCATTGTATACTTTGTGATTGACGCTATGCAGTGTGGTGCAACTTGCAATGTGCGGTAAATACTAGTGTGTGTTATAACATTGTGTGATGGTCGCCACACTGTGTGGTGGACGTTATTGTATATTAGGTTCAAAACTATGTGATGAAATTTACACCCTGTGATATATGTTACACTGTGTGATATATGCTATCTATTGTGACAGATGCCATATTATGTGAATGGACGTTACACTGTGTTGGTCACATAATTGTTTATGACTGCATTAAGGACAGTGTCCTGGCTACCATGTGTTCTAGATTTGACTGTCTCTTGCTCTGGCTGCTATAGGGGCTAGTTACACAGTGTTACAGCTACACTGTCTACCAATTACACAGTGTTACAGCTACACTGTCTACCAATTACACAGTGTTACAGCTACACTGTCTACCAGTTACACAGTGTTACAGCTACACTGTCTACTAGTTACACAGTGTTACAGCTACACTGTCTACTAGTTACACAGTGTTACACTACACTGTCTACTAGTTACACAGTGTTACAGCTACACTGTCTACTAGTTACACAGTGTTACAGCTACACTGTCTACTAGTTACACAGTGTTACAGCTACACTGTCTCCTAGCTACACACTGTTACAGCTACACTGTCTCCTAGCTACACACTGTTACAGCTACACTGTCTCCTAGCTACACACTGTTACAGCTACACTGTCTCCTAGCTACACACTGTTACAGCTACACTGTCTCCTAGCTACACACTGTTACAGCTACACTGTCTCCTAGCTACACACTGTTACAGCTACACTGTCTCCTAGCTACACACTGTTACAGCTACACTGTCTCCTAGCTACACACTGTTACAGCTACACTGTCTCCTAGCTACACACTGTTACAGCTACACTGTCTCCTAGCTACACACTGTTACAGCTACACTGTCTCCTAGGTACACACTGTTACAGCTACACTGTCTCCTAGCTACACACTGTTACAGCTACACTGTCTCCTAGCTACACACTGTTACAGCTACACTGTCTCCTAGCTACACACTGTTACAGCTACACTGTCTCCTAGTACACACTGTTACAGCTACACTGTCTCCTAGTACACACTGTTACAGCTACACTGTCTCCTAGCTACACACTGTTACAGCTACACTGTCTCCTAGGTACACACTGTTACAGCTACACTGTCTCCTAGGTACACACTGTTACAGCTACACTGTCTCCTAGCTACACACTGTTACAGCTACACTGTCTCCTAGGTACACACTGTTACAGCTACACTGTCTCATAGCTACACACTGTTACAGCTACACTGTCTCATGCACACACTGCGCTACACTGCTCTGACACGTTACAGCTACACTGTCTCCGGACACCTGTACAGCTCTGCCTAGGACACACTGTTGCCGCACACTGCTCCTAGCCACACGCTGTAC
Source organism: Cherax destructor (assembly GCA_009830355.1). NCBI lineage: Eukaryota > Metazoa > Arthropoda > Malacostraca > Decapoda > Parastacidae > Cherax > Cherax destructor. The sequence continues at coordinate 91,497 of WNWK01002077.1, forward strand.
ACTGCCTGACACGCATGTATGCCGGACACACTGTATCCGGACACGCTGTATGCCGACACGCTGTATGCCGGACACGCTGTATGCCGGACACGCTGTATGCCGGACACGCTGTTGCCGGACACGCTGTTGCCGGACACGCTGTATGCCGGACACGCTGTATGCCGGACACGCTGTATGCCGGACACGCTGTATGCCGGACACGCTGTATGCCGGACACGCTGTATGCCGGACACGCTGTATGCCGGACACGCTGTATGCCGGACACGCTGTATGCCGGACACGCTGTATGCCGGACACGCTGTATGCTAGATAAACTGTATGATGTATAAACTATGTTGGATACACTGTATGCTGGATACACTGCATGTTGGATACATTGTATGCGGGACACACTGTATGCTACACTGTATCCTGGATACACTGTATTCTGCATACGCGAAACTGGACACACGGCGTGCTGGACACACGGCGTGCTGGACACACGGCGTGCTGGACACACGGCGTGCTGGACACACGGCGTGCTGGACACACGGCGTGCTGGACACACGGCGTGCTGGACACTATCACATTGTATAGCGTGATTGAACAGGTGTGCTGCTACACTGGCGTTGGACACACGGCGTGCTGGACACACGGCGTGCTGGACACACGGCGTGCTGGACACACGGCGTGCTGGACACTGTATGCTACATTGTATATGTTACTTTGTGTATTTTGTTTTAACTAGTTTGTGTTAGCTACACTGTGCGCTTGATACAACGTTTGTTGTTTACACTATGTGCCAGTTACACTCATTGACGTTTACACTGCGTGATCCACACTGTTAGATAACTCCTGTGTTGCTGGCTGCACAGTCTTATCTGTGGGCAATACAGTGTGTACATGCTACTGTGAGCTGCATGCATGATTCACTATGCTGGCTACACTTTGTTCTGTATTGAAGGTACACTGTGTGCGGAATGCACAGTGTTATTTAGAAATGACACCGTGATGTCTCTGGAAACACTGTAGGCAAGGCAACACCAGCTACACTGTGTTGGCAATAAAGTGTGCTGTCTACATTGTATAATAGCTACACTGTTTACTACTAACAGTTCACGCTACAGCATGTGCTACTTACACCTGCTCCTGTTGTCTTTTGTACAAGGTACACTCTCTGCTTTCTACACTATGTGGAAGCTACATCGTTTGCTGAGAATACTTTATACTAACTGCATTGTGTACCCTACACTGTATGTTGGTTAAATTATGAGGTGGCTACACTGCACTCGTTATATTTTGCAAAGGTGCACTGTGTGTGCTGTCTACAGAGGGTGATGTTTATATTGTTTACAGCTATATTGTTTATTAAATTCACTGAGTACTAGTTACACTCTTTATAGTTACACTGTGTCTTACCTACACCACGACTATTTCACTGTGCTGGCTACACAGTGTTTATGTGATCTCTATATTGCATGATGTCTATACTGTATTCTAGTTGTACAGAAATCTGCATATAGGGTGATCTTGCTATATAGTGTACTGTGCGTGGGTTACGCTAAGTATATTCAACTGTGATTACACAGTGAGATGGTTACCCTGAATGCTTACTAGAGCAGTGTTGTCTAAATTATTTACACCGGGTGCTGGTTCAGGAAGAGAGGTGTGTGTAGACTTCACTGGGTAATACCTAAACTGTCTATTGGCTGCAATGTCTGTCGCACTGAGGCTTTACAATATCCACAGACTCAAGCTCCCAGTACCACAATGATCCCAGAAGGATATGTACAATATCCCAAACTGCAGTTCCCTGTACCAAAGGATTTAAGAAGAGAGTCCTCTGTATCCTTATCATCACTTACTGTACCGTAGTGATCTAGAAAGATATCGTTTATATCCATAGTTTCAGCTCTCCAAAACGACGATTATCCATGAATGATATCCCCAGTGTCACATAACTCCCACTGCCAGAACCACAATGATCCAAGAGAGATTCCTTATATCACAAAACTCCAGTTCCTAACATCTTAATGATCCGAGAACGGTATCCCCTATATCCATTAACTTCACCCGCTAGAAGAATTTAAGAATGGATGCACACTAGAGCAGGCCTACTGGCTCCTGATAAGCAGAACCTTCTCAAATATCTCTCTTCCCTCACATATTTAAAAGCTATTCTCACATCCAATAACTAACAACTGCACCAATATTATCAAAGAAAGGCATCGTCCATATCCCTTAAATTTTACCACCTGTGCATATTGATTGTTCTACCTTATTGTATTACTACTACTACTTATATCACTACTACTACTACCACCACTAGTATTTCACCTCACTTTGAGAGTATATATATGCCCCTGTGTCCATGTATCGCTTGTAACGGCTTGACAAAGCTCCTGGAGAGCGAAACGTTGCCACAATAAAATGTCACATTAGTTGCATTTGTGTCCTTTTACTTAATGATTTTTTGAGAGATATACCCAGCATACAATTATTCTCGCCCCTGTAACTTAATGCATGCAATTAATATCGTAGTTGAACTTCTGAACCCACAAGAAACAGATGATGAACTCCCTCGAGAGATTTTTGAACCTTAATTCAACTCTGCCAAGTGATTCAGAACCTGAGTTCAACATTTTAAAGAGGAGCAGGAATTATAGGTCAACACATTAAGGAAGTCTAGTATCTGGTGAGACAATAACAAGCCGCCGACACTTAGTAATAATGACTCCGATCGCGGGTTCTATCCCCACCCGTGGTATGGTTTACTTAATAATAAAGACACGAGTTAAGTGAAGTAGTATATTTGCTCAACGTTTCACCCAATATTAGATTTTTTCCCTAGTACATAACGGACATGAATTTTTTGGGGATTAATTAGTGCACAGGAAGTGACGTCAATTATTTAAATGTTACGAACACAAGATAAAGTAAAACTATTATAGCATGAAACACTGCAGGAGGCTTACTGGCCCAAGCTCAGTTTATTACGAAAGCGGACAAAGATGAGGCCTGGTCTCAGACCGGGCTTTGGGGATCGTTGACCCCCGAAACCCTCTCAGGTATACTCCTGGTAAGCCATGCTATCCACGCTAGAACCTTACCTCCTATACCATGAGCTGCCATTTTACTTAAGAGTCTTTTGTGAGGTACTCTATCAAAAACTTTACTGAAATCCAAATATATATCATATTCTTTATCACTGTCTACTGCTTCAAATGTTTTATTGAAGAACGTCAGTAAATTTGTCAGGCAGGAACGACCTCTCGTGAACCCATGCTGAGATTCATTAATCAAATTATGCGCTTCAAGGTGACTTCTAATAATATCAGCTATAATTGATTTTAATAATTTGCCTACTATAGACGTCAGGCTTATTGGACGGTAATTTGATGGAATGGACTTAGCCCCTGATTTAAATATAGGAATAACATTAGCTATCTTCCACATCTTTGGCACAACACCTGACTAAGATTCAACTTGCATTCCTTAAGCAATCTTGAAAATAATTCATCGGAACCCGGGGATTTATTTTTATTCAATTTATCCACCTCTTTGATAACCATTTCTCTCGTGACAGTAATATTTCTTAATTACTTTTCTCAGGAATTGAATAATTGTCAATTTCGGGATATCATTTATGTCTTCCTGTGTAAAGACTGACAAGAAATAACTATTAAACAGAGAACACGTTTACTGTGTCTTTTCAGTCAGCTGTCCAACTCAAATCCTGAGCGGTCCCACTTTTTCCATGACTTTTTTGTCCTATTCACTTGAAAGAACCCTTTTGGATTAGTCTTTGATTCATTAGTAACTAATTTCTAAGTCTCGTTTAGCCTTTCTAATCTCCTTTTTTACTTCTCTTAAAATGAGTGTATTGATCGATAAGGTTAACCTTCAAGGGTGTTCTGAATTATTCATGTTAACCTTCAAGGGTGTTCTGAATCATCCATGATTGTCCTGTTAACCTTTAACAGCGTTCTGAATCATCCACGGCGTTTCGTTGAATTTTATCAGCGTTCTGAATCAACCATGACTGATTCCAGTGTGTTTACTCTTTACACTCCTGCAAATAGACGGCTCCTAACTCTTACGAACTCCAGTTGTGATATTCGTAAGCGGAGGTAATGACTGACCCCTCCATCGCCTGTACTACATATATAGTCCGATATCTTCCACCCTGAGGCCCAGGGCATTAGTACATCATGTGAAATATAGCACATAATTCTTCGTCGCCTCGTGATAATGCCCGATCCTTCAGTGATCTCATCAGTGGAAATGTGCGGCAATATCGCATCGATGGAAGACTTTGGTAAAAAAGATCTATCGAAATTATTGCATCGCCCAGCTAGCCACCCACCGCTTAATCTGACCAACATCGTAATGATCAGCTTTCCATTTATTTTGGAACATTGTTCTTGGGATATTAGACGCACTGCCAGCCAACGTGGGCGCAAATTTACAATACATTTCATGACAATTCTCTCGTGTACGAGTAGAAATTTTAAGCAGCAGATTTTCTTAATAATATTTTCATTATTATTTTTTTATTATTTATAATTATAATGGTATTTTGCAAAACTATTATGGAGAAAGAAAAATAAAATACTAGAAAGCATTTTTAGAAACCTTTAGGCAAATAATAACTCTTCTGCATTGTTATAAATGGGAGTGATTTAGGAATTACATGTTATTTATAATTAGCAAATCACAAGTAAAATTAATGAATTACTGACAATAATAATGGACCTTGACTTCAGAAAATGAGGAAACCATTTGCTTACTAAGTTGTATTTTCTGTGTATTACTTTTAACAAAAGTATAACAGATATATTTAAGTAAATGAAAGAATTTTTTTAGAAAGCCTGTTCAAAAAAACCCATTAACATCAATGTTTTCTAAGCGAACATAGAAAAATAACGTTTATAAATAGTACTTCACTTTATAAGCAACAAATGAAACTAACAGTGAAGTGATAAGCTGTGGTTCAAATTGAAACATTTAAAAACACGTCAATAAAAAAAGAAAAAATGTGGTTCAAATTGAAACATTTAAAAACACATCAATAAAAAAAGAAAATAAAGTAATAGTATTTATATTCTCAGTGAGACTTTTGTTGCCGCAAGTGATAACAGATATTGTATATGAGGATTGTATTTGGTTGCTTTGAGAGGTTTGGCTACGTATGGTTCGTCAGGACGGAGGACAAGTCTCTCCAAACGCGGGTCTTAGTTATATATGTGCTGGAGTTTTTGCTCATCTGTCCGAGGCCTTCTGCTGGCTTACTGTCGACCCCTTTAAAGAGCTATAACTTCTTTTGAGATCTTGCAAGCAACACTAGTTCCATCAACAACTCTAGTATGCTTAGACCTGACAAAGTTAGTCAATGAAAATAATGTTGATTTCTCAGTTTACATACCAAGTGTCTGCAGTTCGATTCTCCAGTATAAGTTGAAAAAGAATCAACGCGTGACCTAAAATAAACACGGTGTCTTGAGCCAATTACGAGTGTCCTAAAGCAACCACAGGTGTCCTGAAATTGTCGCAGGTGTTTGTCAACAACTACAGTTGTACTGAAACAACCTCAGTTGTCCTGGACAACTACAGATAACCTAAAAATAAATGGAGTTTCCCAACATCCACAGGTGTCCTGAAACAACACTTTAGGTGTCCAGAGGTAATCTCTGGTGTCGTGAGCTACCTGAAGCTGTTACTGACCTTATAGTCTCCTATATCCTTGACGATGCAGGGTAACACAGCGTCACGGCCAGCAGTGACCGTCACGTTAGGGATGGTGGCCACGAACATTGGCACTCCTCGCGACACGGCCGTGGTTGAGCACACCCCTGGAGATAAGAAACAACACTCACATTACTGAATATACATCACCCATCACCAATTATAATTGGTCAACCACTGTGGTTGTGTTTATTGTTCATAGGAAAGCGCTAATCCGTAGGGGAAATAAGTGTCTGAGGAAAAGGTAATAATCAGGTTTGAACCTAAGAATGGGATGGGAGCTTCTGCTCATAAAATGAAGAATAATTAAGTAATGTGAGAGTATACCATTAAAGGGGGGAGAGCTAGAGCTGTGATTCTGGTAAGAAAGATCGATCTTTCACCACTCATTGAATTGAATAACTTATTTTTTGTGGCCATGTCAAATATATATATATATATATATATATATATATATATATATATATATATATATATATATATATGTCGTGCCGAATAGGTAAAACTGGTCAATTAGCAAGAACTCATTTAAAATTAAGTCCTTTCTAAAATTTTCTCTTATATGTTTAAATATATATTTTTTTTCATTTATGTTAATGTAAAAATTTATAAATTTGTACCAAAAGAAACTTAGAAAACTTACCTAACCTTATTATAACAAACGCAATTTAATTTAGCCTAACCCAACTAAATATATTTTAGATACGTTTACAATAATTTAATAATAAACAAACACAATGAAATATATTTTTTTCGTTAGGTTCAGAATAATTTTTGCGAAATTATTCCATACACAAATGGCAAGAATAGCGTTGCAAGAATAGCGTTGCTATTTAAGCCAAAATCGCAAGTTTTACCTAATCGGCACGACATATATATCGCTAATAAAAGCAGTGCCAATATTGTTTTAGTGGCACATTCCATGCTATAAACTTATCAGCCTGATTGGTCAGATTCCGTGGCGCATTTAACAGACGGAGGATCAAGTCGCCACCATTTCTTGCTTTATTATTGTGAGGGAAAAGTGTACCTGTACATATTTCTTTCATAGTAAATGTGTGAACGACTACAAGCTTGGTCGTTCACCTGTGGATGTTTTGCTTGCAGAAATATTCTACTCAGCAATGCTTGTTTACCCTTCAATGAACTACTCATGTTGCTACAAAATGGTTGCCAGAGTTGAACAACATGAGCTATGATAAAAGATTGTAAACAACAAAGTTGTTCATTTTGAATGACAGGAGAAAAACAGAAGACGTGATAAACACATTTTAAGGTCTTGAAAGGCCAAGAACTGGGTCAACAAGAGGCCATAGTTGCAAACTAAAAAAAAAAAGAGGAATAAAAAGAATGGAGGAAATTGGTCTACTCAAATAGAGTGGTTGACCCGTGGAATGAAATAAAATACTAAATAGTATGTTCTTGAACCACCGAAAATTAAAAAAAAAAAACATTTATGAACAGAGTATCGAACACTGGACACCACGGGCATAACTCCGCTCTCATCCTAACAAAAACAAAAATAAAAAAATAAAAATAAACAAAAACAAAAACAAAAACAAAAACAAAACACACACATACACATACACACACACACAGGTCCCCCACCCTCACAGACCCCCCAAAACACAGTAAGCAAGGTCATGGAGATCAGAAGAGTAGTGGAGCACCTAGAAAGGAATGAGCTTATCAACGACGGCCAACACGGTTTCAGGGACGGGAAATCCTGTGTCACAAACCTAGAGTTCTACGACAGGGTGACAGCAGTAAGACAAGAGAGGGGTGGGTAGATTGCATATTCTTGGACTGCAAGAAGGCGTTTTGACACAGTTCCACACAAGAGATTAGTGTAGAAGCTGGAGGACCAGGCAGAGGTAACAGGGAAGGCACTACAATGGATCCGGGAATACCTGTCAGGAAGACAACAGCGAGTCATGGTACGTGGCGAGGTGTCAGAGTGGGCGCCGGTGACGAGTGGGGTTCCACAGTGGTCAGTCCTAGGACCGGTGCTGTTTCTGGTATTTGTGAACGACATGACGGAAGGAATAGACTCCGAAGTGTCCCTGTTTGCAGATGATGTGAAGTTGATGAGAAATTCAGTCGGACGAGGATCAGGCAGAACTACAAAGGGATCTGGACAGGCTGCAAGCCTGGTAAAGCAATTTGCTCCTGGAGTTCAAACCCACCAAGTGCAAAGTCATGAAGATCGGAGAAGCGCAAAGAAGACCGCAGACATAATATAGGCTAGGTGGCCTAGGACTACAAACCTCACTCAAGAAAAAAGATCTTGGGGTGAGTATAATACAGAGTACATCTGAGGTGCTCATCAACCAGATAACTGCTGCAGCATATGGGCGCCTGGCAAACCTGAGAATAGCGTTCTGATACCTCAGTAAGGAATCATCCAAGACTCTTATACCGTGTAAACAGGCCCATACTGAGTATGCAGCACCAGTTTGAACCACACCTGGTCAACGTCAAAAAACTGAGAAAGTGCAAATGTTTGCAACAAGGTAGTTCCAGAACTAAGGGAATATCCTACGAAGAAAAGTTAAGGAAATCGGCCTGACGACACTGGAGGACAGGAAGGTTAGAGGAGCTGATAACGACTACAAATGCAGGAATTAACAAGGGGACAGACACAAGATGTTCCAGAGATGGGACACATAAACAAGGAGTCACAATCGGAAGTTGAAGACTCAGATGAGTCAGAGAGACGTTAGGAAGTATTTCTTTAGTCATAGAGTTGTCAGGAAGTGGAATAGCCTGGCAAGTGAGGTAGTGGAGGCAGGAACCATACATAGTTTTAAGACGTGGCGTGATAAAGCTCATGGAGCAGGGAGAGAGAAGACCTAGTAGCGATCAGTGAAGAGGTGGTGCCAAGAGCCGAGTCTCGACCCCTGCAAGCACAAATAAGTGAGTACAAATAGGTGAGTACACACACACACACCAGAACGAGCCCTTGGTTCACCCAAAGGTGTAGGGAGGCAAAAACTAAGTGCATTAGTGAATGGAAAATGTACAGAAGACAAAGGACCCAGGAAAATAAAGAGATGATTCGAAGAGCCAAAAACGATTATGCACAGGTAAGAAGGGAGGCTCAGCGACAGTACGAAAACGACATAGCATCAAAGTCAAGTCTAACCCGAAGCTGTTGTATAGCCACATCAGGAGGAAGACAACAGTCAAGGACCAGGTAATCAGACTGAGGAAAGGAAGTGCAGAGTTCACAAGAAACGATAAAGAAGTATGTGTTGAGCTCAACATGAGATTTAAGGAAGTATTTACAGTGGAGACAGAAAGAACTCTGGGAAGTCAGAACAGAGGGGACACCAACAAGAAATATTCCAACAAGTGTTGGATGAGATACACACAACCGAGGAGGTGAATAAGCTTCTAAGTGACCTTGATATCTCAAAGGCGGTGGGACCTGACATCTCTCCATGGGTCTTCAGAGAGGAAAAGAGACGCTGTGTAAGCCACTAACAACAATTTTCAATACATTCATTGAAACTGGGCAAATACCCATTTTCAAGAAAGGAGACAGACACGAGACATTACACTATAGACCAGTGCCACTGTGTAAAGTTTGCAAAGTCATGGAGAAGATTATCAGGAGGAAATTGGCGGAGGACCTAGAATGGAAAAAGCTCGTGAACGACAACTAACACGAATTTAGGAAGGAAAATCCTGTGTCACAAGCCTACTGGAGTTTTATGACAAGATAACGGAAGACACGAGAGAGAGAGGGGTTGGTTGACTGCATTTTCTTGGACTGCAAGAGATTAGTGCAAAAGCTAGAGGATCAGGCATGTATAACAGGAAAGGCACTGCAATGGATCAGAGAATACCTGACAAGGAGGCAACGAGACATGGTACGTGACGAGGTATCAGAGTGGGCGCCTATGATGAGCTGGGTTCCACAAGGGTCAGTCCTAGGACCAGTGCTATTTTTGGTATATGTGAATGACATGATGGAAGGGATAGACTCAGAAGTGTCCCTGTTTGCAGATGATGTGAAGTTAATGAGGAGAATTAAATCGGATGAGGATCAGGCAGAACTACAAAGAGACCTGGACAGGCTGGAAGCTTGGTCCAGCAACTGGCTTCTCGAATTTAACCCCACCAAATGCAAAGTCAAGAAGATCGGGGAAGGGAAAAGAAGACCGCAAACAGAGTACAGGCTAGGTGGCCAAAAACTGCAAACCTCACTTAAGAAAAGGATCTTGAGGTGAGTATAATACTGAGCACATCTCCTGAGGCGCACATCAACCAGATAACTGCTGCTGCATATGGGCTACTGGCAAACCTGAAAATAGCGTTCCGATACCTCAGTATGGAATCTTTCAAGACTCTGTACACCGCATGCAGTAAGGAATCTTTCAAGACTCTGTACACCGTATGCAGCACCAGTTTGTCAGGCACGTCAGGAAATTAGAGAAATTGCAAAGGTTTGCAAGAAGGCTAGTTCCAGAGCAAAGGGGAATGTCCTACGAAGAAAGGTTAAGGGAAATCGGCCTGACGACACTAATGGACAGAAGGGTTAGGGGAGACATAAAAAGACATAATAATGCGGGGAATTGAAAAGGTGTACAGAGACAGGATGTTCCAGAAATGGGACACAGAAACAAGGGGTCACAATTGGAAGTTAAAGACTTAGATGAGTCAGAGATGTTAGGAAGTGTTTCTTAAGTCAGAGTAGTCAGGAAGTGGAATAGTCTGGCAAGTGATGTAGTGGAGGCAAGAACCAAACATAGCTTTAAGACGAGGTGTGATAAAGTTCATGGAGCAGGGAAAGAGATGACCCAGTAGCGATCAATGAAGAGGGGCCAGAAGCTATGTCTTGACCCCTGCAACCACAAATAGGTGAGTACACACACACCACCTTGAAGGATCAGGTAGTGTGGGAATAAGTGACAAACTTCGCTCAATTTCCCCCAATAGGAAGAGCACCAGAGAGTCCGCCATATTTACTCGTAAACACGCACAGAGTGGCAGGAAATTGAGACAAATACACGGATGGTACTTAAGTGGGCCGGCAAAAACAACCTGGTGGATCTCGCATAAGTTGCGACCACTACCGAGGCTACAGCACCTCTTAGATGAATCATATGGCACTAGCATACATGTGGATGAAGTATTGCGTACTTACATACTATGTGTGCAGGATCGAATCCTTTTGTGGACGACTGAGAGACATATATATATATGTGTGTGTGTGTGTGTGTGTGTGTGTGTGTGTGTGTGTGTGTGTGTGTGTGTGTAAAATTGGTCATTTAGCAAGAACTCATTTAAAATTAAGACATTTCTTAAATTTTCTCTTATACGTTTAAAGATATATATTTTTAATTTATGTTAATGTAAAAATTCATAAAATTGTACCAAAAGAACCTTAGAAATCTTACCTAACCTTATTATCACAAGCGTAATATAATTTAGCCTAATTAAACTAGATATATTACAAGTTTACAATAATAAACAAACACAATGAAATATATTTTTTTCCATTAGGATCAGAATGATTTTTGCGAAATTATTTTGCAGATGACACCCGAATTTACATGACAGTGTCCACCATTGAAGACACTGCAAGACTCCAAGCAAACATCATCCAAATCTTTAAATGGGCTGCAGAAAACAATATGAAGTTCAATGATGAGAAATTTCAATTACTCCGATATGGAAAATGTGAGGAAATTAAAATTATATCGGAGTATAAAACAAATTCGAACCACACAGAGCGAAAAACTAATGTAAAAGACCTAGAAGTGATCATGTCAGAGGATCTTACCTTCGAAGATCATAACATTGTATCAATCGCATCTGCTAGAAAAATGACAGCATGGATAATGAGAACCTTCAAAACTAATGATGCCAAGCCCATGAAATTGCTGACCTAGAAAATGTACAGAGAACCTTCATGGCACGCATAACTGCGATAAACCACCTCACTTATTGGGAACACTTGAAGTTTCTCAACCTGTACTCCCTAGAACGCAGGCGGGAGAGATACATTATTATATACACTTGGAAAATTTTAGAGGGATTAGTACCATACTTTGCACACGAAAATCACTCCCTATGAAAGCAAAAGACTCGGCAAACGATGCAACATCCCCCAATGAAAAGCAGGGGTGCCACTAGCACGATAAGAACACGATAAGTGTCAGGGGCCCAAGACTGTTCAGCTGCCTCCCAGCATAAAAGAGGGATTAACAATAGACCCCTGGCTGTCTTCAAGCAGGCACTGGGCAAGCACCTAAATCGGTACCTGACCAGCTGCGCTGTGGTTTGTACGTCGGGTTCCGTGCGGCCAACAGTAACAGCCTGGTTGATCAGGCTCTGATCTACTATGAGGCCTGGTCACAGACCGGGCCACGTGGGCGATGACCCCCGAAACCTCTCCAGGTATACACAAATATTCGCTTGCCTTATTCGGCAAGAAGTGCGTTGCTATTTAAGTCAAAATCACAAGTTTTACTATTCGGCACGACACACACACACATGTATATATAGGTACCACCTCTGGAACTGTCTTGGGGAACTTAGTCCTCAGAGCAAAGAAACTTACTTCAGGTAAAATACCTCAGACACTAATAAGTTCCCCCAGCGAAGTGGAACTGTCTTGGGGAACTTAGTCCTCAGAGCAAAGAAACTTACTTCAGGTAAAATACCTCAGACACTAATAAGTTCCCCCAGCGAAGTGAAACTCTGGGCTAGTCTTATAACTCATGCTTACCTTGTTCACCTAGTGGGAACACAGTAACTAGGTAAGATTTCAAAGTGGGTAAGCGCACCTCCATGGGTAAGCGCACCTCCATGGGTAAGCGAACCTCCATGGGTAAGCGCACCTCCATGGATAAGCGAACCTCCATGGATAAGCATAGCTTATGCTTTAACGTGTTTACTTCAGAAATGTTTATGCTTCCTTTTTAATCTTAAGGTATTACTAAAGTTTTCTCCCAAGAACCTGTATGGATGATGCTGCATTTATCTGAACAAAGCTTAAAATTCATGTTTATCTTACGCTTTCTTGAAGAAAGCTTTTCTTCACATCTGAACAATGGGGGTTCACAGTTGATAATGGTTACACGATCGGCAGATGTTTGGGAACCACCGACTTAATGGTGAGTCGGCTGTCGGTGGTTGCATTATGGGAACCATCCATAGGTCAGAGTTGTTAAAAAAAATCTGATTTTTTTAAGCCCAGTCAGCCAGGGTTTATCATGAAATCCGTATTTTTACGAAAATCAGTATTTTTATTTTTTTCGTATTTTAGTCCTTCTGAAATACAATGTTTATATCGGATTATTATGTTTCTAACTTATTTTGCTTATTATTTTTTTCGGAAATATACTGATAGAACAACATAAGATAACTGAAATCGTCGTGATCTATTCATTACATTACTGTGCACACTGCACTCTGTTGTGTACAGTTCTGTACTTGTACAGTCAATACTGTGCTCCAGTACTAATGCTTCCACTGTTCATTATGTCTTGTTAGAACGAAACCGATGCGTCTGTAATTATTAAACAATATTGATGTTATATCTACAAATCATGTAACATATTACTATGTGTCAGATAAAGATTAATTAAGATTTCAAATGAATCCATGAAATTAATCAATCTCCCCGTTGTACAATATGCCGTATTTTCCGGCATATAAGGCGTGCCTTTTTTTCCCCACAAAAAGTTTTGGAAAATCACCCCGCGCCTTATATGATCAAGGTCAGGTTTAAGGGTAGGTTTTGGGTTATGCTTTAGGGTAAAGTAAAAGGGTAATTTACCCTTGAATTCAGTTACTGATGTACCATTATGATACTTCTGTCGTGCGCCTTATATACCGGAAAACATGATGTACCATTATGATACTTCTGTCGTGCGCCTTATATACCGGAAAACATGGAAAATACGGTACATATTGCATATTGAAACTTATTACACGAAATTTATGAAATCCAAAGAAGCAATAATGTTGAAACTTTTAAATCAATAAAGCTTAAATACTCCGTCCAGAAGAGAACAGTTAGGCAGTGTGTTTATAGCAGCGAAGATAACAGCACTAGATTTTGATAACAAGACAGATATAAGGTTATAAACTGGATGGAGTTTGATAAAACAAAAGATAACAAGGGGAAATAAGAGGAAGTGCAGACCTTGCAGCGAAAAAAACAGCTCAAAATGAAAGATTCAGAGAACACCTGAAAACAAATTAAGAGTTGTGAGTAGGATGCAGGTAATTTAATAAGCATGCCCTGTGAAACCAGCCTCATAAAAACCCACCTTCACAACCAGTCTTGTTCAAGAGAAATGTAGATTAATTATATTTTTGCTCTGTTAAATTCATTGGCTCAAGTCCTTAAGAGCAGAAAAACGAGACGTGCATATTACATACTGAAACGAAATTATACTTGGTTTACCAGTGTATTTATGCCTTAAACGTCTCTTTCAGTGCTGTTGAAAAAAATTGTAGCAACGTTCAGAGGATGGTCATAAAAACTCCCAAAAAGTATGACAGTGGTGGGTGCCTTTGGTGGGTGCCTCCTAGATGAAGTGAACAAGGAATGTGAAATGGCATTGGCATTTTGCATCCTTTTATTTTTCTGAGTTATCAGTATATTACACTGAATAAACACAAGGGTGGTCAAGGGGCTCGAACTGGGTCAAGCGGAGGACTGATAAACCTACACAATAATCACAATAAAAATCTTCACCAGTTAGTGTTATTATATACTGGGGTTCATGAAGTATTTAATTTAAAGCTATACAAGTGGGTTGTAAATTTCACATTTATAAGAATTGCATTTTTTATTTCATTCTCTACCTTGAAATACTCTACTGTATTGTTAACAGTTTACATGTAAAAATTCAACATTCCTGCCATATATTTACACATCGCTAATTATTTTCTTAAATCTAAGTTATGCCTACACATTTATTAATGAATACATTAATAGTAAGAGCACAGTACGTTTTTTAATATTCTATATTTTTGACCAACCTATAAAAACCATAAATAAAAGATTAAGAGGTACATTAGTATAACTTTTTATATGCATAACTTAACTAAAAAAAGCAATAATAGCTTTTTTTTTAGTGAAGGTCCCATGTCAGGCTTGGTTTTTTTAATTTAAATACCCGGCCCGTGAGGGTAAGTGGGTACCTACCCCGGGAACTACCCACGACAACTAAAAACCCATTGGGAAATCGTAATTACACGAATCCAAACAAATCACGGAACGGTTGGAGTTTGAACCCATGGCTAGTGACTCTCAAACCTCACCTGGCCAAGTGGTTAACGCACTGGCTTGTGAGTTTTTGGACTAGCTTGTAATGGGTTTGAATCCCACCCGTACCGTGATTTATCGTTTATTACTGTTTCTAGTGTTTCTGTTGCTAGTGCTTCTGCTGTTGCTTCTGCTGCTGCTGCTGCTCCTGCTACTGTTGCTGCTGCTCCTGCTACTGTTGCTGCTGCTTCTGCTGTCTACTCTGTGCTACTGCTTCTGCTGCTCTGCTCTACCTTCTGCTGCTCTAGCTACTATTACTGCTGCTCTACTCACTACTCTGCTGCTGCTAGCACTACTTCTGCTCTTTATGCTGCTGCTACTCTCTACTTCTTGCTGTTACTCACTCTGCTGTCTGCATGCGCAGCGCTGCTGCTGCTGCTACTACTACTACTTCTGCTGCTGCTGCTGCTTCTGCTGCTTCTCCTGCTGCTTCTCCTGCTGCTGCTTTTCCTGCTGCTGCTATTTCTGCTTCTCCTGCTGCTGCAACTTCTCCTGCTGCTGCAACTTCTCCTGCTGCTACTTCTCTGCTGCTGCTACTTGGGCTCCATCTTTATCCTCCTTTTCATTCAGGCTGAGAATATAACAGATTATGTATTCTATTTAACTTAAAATCGAAAAATTATAAAATATTTTTCCAGTGGACGTTGATAAATTATATCCATTCTTCTCCGGCCTCTGACCAAGAAAGTGGTTTTTTTTCTCGTCTCTTGATATAGTGCAATGGAGAGTCAACACAGCTGTGTTTTGATAGCTGTGTCAACAACCGGTACATTGATGATATATTTCTGAAGTGTGTCATCAACCCAGACGCCTCAAGAGTCATCCAAGGTAAAGGTATTATGTGGGGGTTAGATAGGAGTCTGTAATTTCTATTTCCTCTGGAGGTGGAAGCGGAAACACAGGGTATATATAAAGATCGGTTTATATTTTGTGTGTGTATATACGTAGAAATGTATATCCTTCAGTGTATATGCATTAAGAGGTTAATATTTCTCATTGTATTTTCACTGATTTTTGCGTTTAATCTCTAGTTTAGGGATAAATATATTATTGATTGGAAATGAACTAATGAAACAGCTATAATCACGGTACCATTTCATATTCAATAGAGTTTCAGTATAATCAAACAATCATCTCTGAGGGTATATACCCGAAGAGGTGTGTATCTATCGCCGTATATAAATCGAAAGGTTCATCTCAGTAAATTTGCACCAAAAATTATCTTTAAAACCTTTATTTTAGGTTGAATTTGTTTTTGATGTTTGAAGGATATAAGCGCCTAGATGACCATAGTGCACTAGAAAACTTGCAAGTCTAATAAACTAACGCGACATAAATTTACATATAATGATTCCCTCCCTCTCCTGAACAACGCTACCAAAGTCGTGCCAGAAAAGATTCTAATTAAATTCTTATGGAAGCGGGACACCCGAAAAGATCACGCAACGCTGATGAGTGAGAAATAATCAGGTTAGGTGAGAGTAAGGGAATGGATTCATGGATCCAAGTATCAAGAACCCTTTACCAGCATCAAGGTACACCTTCAAAGGGTGTTATTTAGAGGAAGGGTTGAATAACAAGATATCAGCTGTAGTGTGTTTCAGTCCTCCACAAAAAACACTAAAAGAGAACTATGCAAATGTAATTTTATATAAGGACTCATTTTAAAACCAGAACCTAACTGAACCTATCATCATCTAGTCTAACCTAATCTAACATATAATTTTTTTATCTTTTCGATAAAATTAGCAATCACCCAGACACCAAAAAGTATCAGCACTTTTCTAAGTGAACGATATACCTAATGCATGAAATGCAACATCAAAATGTATTTAATATTATTGGAAAAATAACTTTTCCACCATCATAGCAAACGTGAAGCGACACTGACTTGACTTCCTCACCAGCAAGCATTCCAAAATAACTTATGCAATACAACACTTCGACTTTTGAATTTTTCGGTGCGTGATCTAAGATCAATACAACATTCTCAGGTAATCCTAAACGAAACTACAGTCTACCATCACTAATTCTAACATCATTGTCATGCATCTCTACTGGTAACCTTGAGTCTGCAGACATTGTTATGGCATCTAAGTCTGGAGACAGTTTACTGGTATCAATGGTAATTATGAGTCCAGAGACATTTTAATGATAGCAGTGAATCAGTAGACTATTTGCTGGTATCCATGACTAAGTAGACACTCCTCCAGTTCTACTGGTATCCATGAGTCTACTGGTAACTACGAGTCTGGTATTCATGAGTTTGGAGGCTACCTAATGGTAACTAAGTCTGAATGGAGTCTACTGGTAACTAAGTCTGAATGGAGTCTACTGGTAACTATAAGTCTGAATGGAGTCTACTGGTAACTATAAGTCTGAATGGAGTCTACTGGTAACTATAAGTCTGAATGGAGTCTACTGGTAACTATAAGTCTGAATGGAGTCTACTGGTAACTATAAGTCTGAATGGAGTCTACTGGTAACTATAAGTCTGAATGGAGTCTACTGGTAACTATAAGTCTGAATGGAGTCTACTGGTAACTATAAGTCTGAATGGAGTCTACTGGTAACTATAAGTCTGAATGGAGTCTACTGGTAACTATAAGTCTGAATGGAGTCTACTGGTAACTATAAGTCTGAATGGAGTCTACTGGTAACTATAAGTCTGAATGGAGTCTACTGGTAACTATAAGTCTGAATGGAGTCTACTGGTAACTATAAGTCTGAATGGAGTCTACTGGTAACTATAAGTCTGAATGGAGTCTACTGGTAACTATAAGTCTGAATGGAGTCTACTGGTAACTATAAGTCTGAATGGAGTCTACTGGTAACTATAAGTCTGAATGGAGTCTACTGGTAACTATAAGTCTGAATGGAGTCTACTGGTAACTATAAGTCTGGAAAGAGTTTATTGGTAGCCATTACTCTTGATATTGTCTGCTGGCAGCCAAAAGTCCGGAGTCTACTAGGAGACATGAGGTTAAGGAGAGGAAGAAGTCTAATGGTAGCCATGAGTCTCAGAAAACGAATGTGTAGTGCAGTAATTATTAGAAAAAAGTAATTACACAGAAAATAGTAACAATATATTTTCTTACAAAAGTGACAAGTGGCTGACTATGAAACGTATGTGGAGACGTCCCACCAACCAGTGTTTTTTTTAATCCACTTCAGAGCATACACGATGGAAGACATGACTAAGTAATTAATAGTCATCAGTCCTTCAATCTTGATAGATAAACAGTCTCTCTGTCACGAGAGACATGTGGGGTGAAGCATTTTTACTAGTGGGCGGCGCCCACTACGCCCACTACTTCCTGCTAATATGTTTGGCAAGAGTTTGAGTTCTAGAATAATTCTCAGTGCATATCAACTTTGCATACCATTATTCTTAATAATTGCTCACATTTTTACCTTATAACCGAAGCTAGATACTAAATTCATAAGAGTTATACAACATTTGCTGAACGGGAAGTCTTCAAGTTTCCATCTATAGAAGTGGGACATTAAGTAACTCCTTTGATCAAGAGCCCTTCAGAAGCATTAAGGTTCTACCCACTGAAGAGGGAAAACACGTCCAAAAAAAAAGCTCTGCGTAAAGTAGATTTTTCTTACGTCTGCATTAAATTAATAAATGTATTATGTAATTTCTTTATATTTTCCGTATTAAATGTATTCTATAAAAAAATATATATAAATTATATTTAAATTCTGTATATATATACGCAAGTGCCATCACTGAATGGGAGACTTTGCTGCTCCACCACCAAAACCTAGTGCAGCACTGGCCTACAGTCAAGTTGGGACGGCCCCATCACTGAAAAGATGCTTGCCAACATGCTTAGGGCTGTAACATCAGACAGGGAGACTGCCCGTCTCTTAGCTGTGAGTGTACATCACTCTGGGGACTTCCTCCAAACAGTTCCCATTTCAGCAATGGGAACACGCCTCGACCCTGCAGTAGCTCTGCGCCTTGCTGCTCCAATTCACACGGAATATACGTGAATTTGCGACGATGCGCAAGCCGACCAATATCGTCTACATGGTCTAAACTGTTCCAAAACCAAGGGTTGGCATGCAAAACGCAATGAAGTCAACGAAATCATAAAGAGTACCCTTGCTACAGCTGAATGCCCAGCGAGAGAGCCCCTATCACTAGCAGCCAACTATACCCACAACTCAGCAAACCGCCCCGATGGAATCACCATCTATCCTTGGAAGAATGGCAAGCTCATAGCATGGGTCTATACCTGTGTCGACACTGGCTGACACCTACATCCATCACAGTGTTGGGCGACAGGGAGGAGCTGCTGACCACAGGGAGGAGTACAAGATCGGCAAGTACAGGGACATAAGCCAGCAGTATCAATTTGTCCCAGTGGGATCAAAGACCTTGGGATCATGGGGAAAATGCAACACGTTTTCTTAAAGAACTGGGTTCCAGACTCATCGACACCTGGTGTGAAGTGAGAACTTTGCCAGCCAGGCCACAGGGTCATCAGCCATGCCACGGGGTTAACCAGAAATGATCCCAGATGGCTAAACAATAGATTAAAACATCTCATTGATCAAAAGAGAGGCATATATAAGCATATCAAAAGAGGGGATGGGCAGATAAGAAATCAATATATTCAATTAGATAAATAAAAAAGGGAATAAGAAAAGCAGAGAGATTATGAGGCTAAAGTTGAAAGGTATTCGAAGACTTAACAAAAAAGTTTCTTTCAGGTACATACAAGTAATATAAGGGAAAATATTGGCCAACTCAAAAGTAACTCAGGGCTGATCACTGACAGTGATAAGGAAATGTGTGAAATTTTTAACTCTTATTTCCTTTCAGTTTTTATACAGGAAGATACTAGCGAAATTCCAGAAATTATAAATTATGTAGAACAGGACGATAATAAACTAAGCACGATTAGGGTAACTAATGACATGGTCCTCAGACAAACAGAAATTAAAACCAAATACACCCCCAGGCCCTGATGAACTGTTTGCAAGGGTTTTAAATAAATGTAATTGGAGCTTAGCAAACCTTTGGCTAATCTTTTCAACATATAAATAAAAACTGGCATAGTGCCTGACAAGTGGAAAATGACAAATGTAATACATGTTTACAAAGCAGGAGACAGGTCCTTAGCTTCGAAATATAGACCAATAAGCCTTACCTCCATAGGAAATTTATGGAGTCAATAACTGCCGAGGCAATTGGTAGCCATCTTGAAAGACAAATTGATTAATGAATCTCAACATGGTTTTACAAAGGGGCGTTCCTGCCTTACGAATTTATTAACTTTTTCTACTAAGGTGTTTAAGGAGGTAGATCATGGTAATGAACGTGATATTGTGTATATGGACTTCAGTAAGGCTTTCGATAGAGTCCCACATCAGAGACTATTGAGGAAAATTAAGGCACAAGATATAGGAGAATATTTTTCCAGGGTAGAGGCATGGTTGACAAATAGGCAGCAGAGAGTTTGCATCAATGGGGAGAAATCAGAGTGGGGGCACCACCTACGACTTCTGCACCTCTCCTGCCTACGGTATACAAGCTACTTCCTAGCACATATGCTGTATTCTTAACAAGTTTGATGGACTGACTACATCGACTCAAGGCCGAGGGACTGATTACCTCAAACTACTCCTGTTCTTCACCTTTCTGTTTTGTATGGACTGATGAAGCCACTGTGTGGCGAAAGGTTCCTCAATAAAGATACACAAGTGTTGCATATGTGTCTAATTTATCAACTTGTCGGTTCTCTGAACCATTCATCTACATGTTAGATAAATACATGAGTGGGTGTGGGTGGGCGAGTTAGACCTGACTAGCTTGTGCTAATAGGTCTGATGCCGTGCTCAAGTAGATGTGGCCTGACCTGACTAGGTTGGGTCATTTGCTTAAGCTGGTAGACGTGGACATACCTCGCATGGGCAAGTAGGCCTGCTGCAGTGGTCCTTCCTTCTTATGTCATGTTCTAATTTGTCGAC
>WNWK01002077.1:122500-230909 GCA_009830355.1 Cherax destructor
AGATTAATGTTACAAGTGAATAAGCTCTCTAGACTTATTTACATACACATACATAAATATATACTTTTTTCTACTTTAAATACTGGTCAGTTTTACTTACAGAAAAGTTTGGGTTGATTATATTCGATTTTTCCTATTTGTGTGGAAGAAATTTAAAAACTTGAAATAATATTTTTTTCTGATAATCTGTAAATTATTTATAAGTAACTTCAACTCTTCAATACTTAATAATGCAAGTTCTGAGTGGATGAAAAATTAATGTGCTGGAGTATTTTATGATGTTGGTTTGAGAAAAACTTCAATATCTACAGCAGAGTATACCTCCAGCACTGTATATCACCATCACTGTATATCACCATCACTGTATATCACCATCACTGTATATCACCATCACTGTATATCACCATCACTGTATATCACCATCACTGTATATCACCATCACTGTATACCTCCATCACTGTATACCACCAGCACTGTATATCACCAGCACTGTATACCTCCAGCAATGTATACCACCAGCACTGTATATCACCAGCACTGTATATCACCAGCACTGTATATCACCATCACTGTATATCACCATCACTGTATACCTCCATCACTGTATATCACCATCACTGTATACCTCCATCACTGTATATCACCAGCACTGTATATCACCATCACTGTATACCACCATCACTGTATATCACCAGCACTGTATATCATCAGCACTGTATACCTCCAGCACTGTATACCACCAGCACTGTATACCACCAGCACTGTATATCACCAGCACTGTATATCACCATCACTGTATATCACCATCACTGTATATCACCATCACTGTATACCTCCATCACTGTATACCACCATCACTGTATACCACCAGCACTGTATATCACCAGCACTGTATACCTCCAGCACTGTATACCACCAGCACTGTATATCTCCATCACTGTATACCTCAATCACTGTATACCTCCATCACTGTATACCTCCATCACTGTATATCGCCAGCACTCTATACCTCCATCACTGTATATCGCCAGCACTCTATATCGCCAGCACTCTATACCGCCAGCACTCTATACCGCCAGCACTCTATACCGCCAGCACTCTATACCGCCAGCACTCTATACCGCCAGCACTGTATATCACCAGCACTGTATATCACCAGCACTGTATATCACCAGCACTGTATATCTCCATCATTGTATACCTCCATCACTGTATACCACCAGCACTGTATATCACCAGCACTGTATATCACCAGCACTGTATATCACCAGCACTGTATATCTCCATCACTGTATACCTCCATCACTGTATACCTCCATCACTGTATACCACCATCACTGTATATCACCAGCACTGTATATCACCAGCACTGTATATCACCAGCACTGTATATCACCAGCACTGTATATCACCAGCACTGTATATCACTATCACTGTATATCACCAGCATTGTATATCACCAGCACTGTATATCACCAGCACTGTATATCACCAGCACTGTATATCACCAGCACTGTATATCACCAGCACTGTATATCACCAGCACTGTATATCACCAGCACTGTATATCACCAGCACTGTATATCACCAGCACTGTATATCACCAGCACTCTATATCGCCAGCACTCTATATCGCCAGCACTCTATATCGCCAGCACTATATCGCCAGCACTCTATATCGCCAACACTCTATATCGCCAGCACTCTATATCGCCAGCACTCTATATCGCCAGCACTCTATATCGCCAGCACTCTATATCGCCAGCACTCTATATCGCCAGCACTCTATATCGCCAGCACTATATCGCCAGCACTCTATATCGCCAGCACCGTATATTGCCAGCACCGTATATCGCCAGCACTATCACCAGCACTGTATATCGCCAGCTCCAGCACACTGTACGAGTATATAGCCAACACTGTATATCGCCTGCACTGTATATCACCAACACTGTATATCACCAACACTGTATATCACCATCACTGTATATCACTATCACTGTATATCACCAGCACATTGTATCGCCAACACACTGTATCGCCAACACACTGTATCGCTAACACACTGTATCGCCAACACACTGTATCGCCAGTACACTGTATCGCCAGCACTGTATAACGCAGGTACAGCATATCGCCAGATCACATTATCAAGTTTGAGTGTGATCAGTTGCGTCCAAGTAAAAAAAAAATCATTGGAGCAAAATTTTATTGAAAGGGAATTTTTGCTTTCTCGTTTTGGGCTTCAAGTTGAGGACCCTCGACACCGGTGATGGTTCTTACGGAAAATATATCTGTGCCAGTGTAAGGAACACCACAGTCCTGTATGCAGGTCTTAATAAGATGGCTAATACTTGACTTCCTTTGTAAATGTTACCATTATGCATACGAGCCTGACTCTTATTATCAGTAAAGGCTTATGTAAACGATGTTCAGCAGGTGAAATAATAAATATAAACTAATTACTTAAAACTATTTAATTTTCTAATATATATGTATAATTAAACATATTAATAGTACTTTGATGAATACAAAACACAGTACTAGATTTAATTAACAAGTAATAGATAAATATAGGTCATTTCAAACTTATTTACAAGTGACTGTTTTACCTTTGTACGTGTTGGAACATACGTGAAATACATTTATTGTATAAATACATGTTATCTAATTTATCCAAGACTCCCTAAATAGCCTACCCAAGACAGAAAGCACGTTTGAAACAGTAGCCAATCCTTGAACAACAAGAGTAAACATGGAACAGCAATTCGGACCTTCAGACCCCCTTAAGGTGGACATTTGTATGTTACGGGTAACCGTAACTTACAATATATACAGTTAAGTTCCGGAAGCATCCTGAAACAATCCAACAGACAGCAAAGTGCATCGTACTAACAATCCTTGAGATAAAAACACATGATATCAGTAAACAAACTCAGCAATTCTTTCTTGTTGTGATATACAACACAATGAAAAACTGCTGAGTTAGTTTGTTTACTCATGTCTTGGTTTATCTCACAAGGATTGTTAGTACGATATACTTTGCTATCTGTTGGATTGTTCCTGGAGGTTTCAAAACTTGACTGTATATATTCTATTTTGTAGTTACCTGTAAACTGTCACAGTCAGCCCACATGGTAAAGAACTCTCATTAGCGAAGAAATAACCTGGAGACCACAACGACAGCAGCTGGTCCTCTCACCATCACAAACCTTCAACGAGCTTCGTTATCAAGACAGGGATGCCTGATGGCACCTGAACTTGAGAATACCGGTGTGGATTAACAACTTATAGCAGAAACGTCATTCAAACACACACTATTAGCCATTACTTATTGTATATCTTGCATAATGCGTAATGCAATGTAGCATAGCACCCCCCTTAGCTCCAGCCAGTCTGGAAAAGTATGCTAATAAAATCTAGGTTACATCTTATTAAGAGGACTACCCATGACGCTGGCGGCGTCACAAACACATCACTCAACAAATCAATTGAGTTGTTTCGTAAATAACACAAATATTACATCACAAATATTGATTTTGTCTCACGAAATCGTAATGACACGATTGCAAACAAACCATACTACGGGTGGGGTTGAGACTGTGACCGCGGGTTCGAACCCCACCCGTAGTATGTTTATTGATTTTGTCATTCGTGCAGAGAATAACAATAATAATAATCATTTAAATATCAGGTATAAACTGCATCTTGGTGACCAGAGAAATATAAAAATCATAATAAAAACATGTAATATAAATAAATGCTAAACTGTAGTTAAGCTGAACAAATATCAATTTGCATATAGGTCTGCAAATATTTTTTTAACGCGTTTTCTATATGTCACTTTCTAGGCCTATCCCACTGGTTTTTGGTTCAGGGATTTGGAGTTACCCTCCATGTTTACAGATCAAACTTGTTCACCTTTCATTCCTTAGCTGTTATAACACCTGCAGGTTTAGAGCTCACCAGTCAAAAATAACATCTAGAATTTTCTCGATGTGGA
The DNA here is from genome assembly GCA_009830355.1 of Cherax destructor. Classification (NCBI taxonomy): domain Eukaryota; kingdom Metazoa; phylum Arthropoda; class Malacostraca; order Decapoda; family Parastacidae; genus Cherax; species Cherax destructor. The sequence goes on from WNWK01002077.1 coordinate 126,504, forward strand.
AAAATCCGATTTTTTTAATTTTGCTATAGGGGGTATGGACACACAACACAAAATCTGAAAATAAACACTAGATTTTAATTTAAATCTTATTTGAAAATAAACTCAAAATTAATATGGCAGTGAATACTTATTTCTATATTTATATCAATTATAAGGCAATAATAACAAGCCATAGATCCCAATTTGACTGATAAAGTGGAATATAAATTTATCTCTGAAATGTAGGTCGGCCGAGTGAATCCAGTCAGAAATCTGATAATATAACAAGTTAATATAGCAAGTTAAAGAGTTCATGTACACCATTACTTAAACAGCTGAAGATATTCACTGACTTCCCAGTAGGAGTTTACCAACATGACAGATGGTATGTAGATGAATGGTTCAGAGAACAGACAAGTTATAAATTAGACACATATGCAACACTTGGGTATCTTTATTGAGGAAACGTTTCACCACACAGTGGCTTCATCAGTCCAATACAAAGTAGAAAGGTGTAAGGAGAGGAGATAAAGTGTTGCATATGTCAATTTATGACAGATGGTGACCTGAGGCATACATTTCGTAAGCTCACTACCTTCGAAGGGCAGTAGAATCTACGAGTCAGTAGACTCTTAAGCAGCAAAGGCAGGATCTAAGGGCGTAGACTCTACGAAGGGCAGTAGACTCTTAACGTCCAAAGTGGCAGTGACTTAGAATTGTGGTACTCAGAACATCCTTACAAGGAGTAGACTTGTCAGAAGGGGTAGATTCGAAGGCAGAGACGAGGCAGTCTATAAGGCAGTAGACTCTAGCAAGCACTTGGGTAAGGCTCTTACGAGGAGAGGCTCTTACTGCCACAGGGCAGTAGGCTCTTACGAAGGGCTAGCTCCAGGCTCATACAACAGTAGAAAGGGATAGTTTGAAGGGCGTAGACTCTACGAAGGGCATAGACTTAAGTGCTCTTACGAAGGTGCTAGTAGACTCTTACGAAGGGCAGTGACTCTTACGAAGGGCAGTAGACTCTTACGAAGGGCAGTAGACTCTTACGAAGGGCAGTAGACTCTTACGAAGGGCAGTAGACTCTTACGAAGGGCGGACTTACGAAGGGCTAGACCTTACGAAGGGCAGTAGGGTAGACTCTACGAAGGGCGTAGACTCTTACGAAGGGCTAGATAGACTCTTACGAGGGCAGTAGACTCGAAGGGCAGTAGACTCTTACGAAGGGCAGTAGACTCTTACGAAGGGCAGTAGAGCTCTTACGAAGGGCAGTAGACTCTTACGAAGGGCAGTAGACTCTTACGAAGGGCAGTAGACTCTTACGAAGGGCAGTAGACTCTTACGAAGGGCAGTAGACTCTTACGAAGGGCAGTAGACTCTTACGAAGGGCAGTAGACTCTTACGAAGGGCAGTAGACTCTTACGAAGGGCAGTAGAGTTTATTTTTGGTAATAATTTTAAAGATAAATTATTGAAAAATTGAAATATGTACATTTGTTAACAGCCATCACCCTCAGGATAGTTTCTGCGGTCAGGTTATGTAAACAGTTATACCAAAGGCGCTCATGTATTTAAATTTTAGAGAGAATATGAAGTCTATCTTGATTTGCTAAGAATAAAGCAGCAAGATATATTAATCTGCATCTCTCTCTCTCTCTCTCTCTCTCTCTCTCTCTCTCTCTCTCTCTCTCTGAGAGAAGTAATTAAGTCTGCCTCTTTCTAGGAAAGCTACTAGAAAATCCCTCAGAATTAGAATTCTATATTAACGCTAGCGGCAGCTAGTGATCACGGATCAATAGACACGCTCTTGTATCAACAAAGAGTGCAAATATTAAATAAAAATGTAGATTACGTGTAAATAATAAATGAATTCTGAAAGATTAACTCAAAAACGCAAGTCTACATTTAGGATTACGAAGATAAAAAATAAAAAAAGTCCATTACGGTGATTACTCATTTAACTAAGCGGAGATAGCATGTTTCAAACTATTATATAATAACTTAATTTCACCTAACCAAACTTAGTATAACATAACCTAGGTTATTTCTAACCAAAGAAAATACTGGAACAAAAGGGAATGTAATTATCGACAAGGTGGAGTAAAGGACACAAAGATGCAGTACTTGCTTGTTATTAATATTATAATAAAAGAAAGCGCTAAACCGACAAGAGTCAAACAGCACCGCAGGGCAGAAAATAGTGCTGAGGTTATAAACAGCTAGGTGGAGAGGGGATCAGAGGTGAGGGGAGAAAAGGGCTGGAAGGGACGCTAAGGGCTATGTGTCAAAGTTTGTATAGTAAAGCAGTTGCTGACAAAAAGTCAAAAAGTGATCGTAAATCAAAGGCAGGACCGTCTGTAAGAAGGGAAGATAAGGTAAGAGTGGCAGGGCGGCGGCGTGGTGGAGGTAAATACTGGAGATCGCTGGTAAACCAGACAATCCACAAGAAAGTTAAGAACCGAAATAGTGGCCCAACAAAGCTCACATAGAGGAATAGGGTGTCGTTCCATGAGATACCCGTGGGTAAGGCTAGTATGGCCGATGTGGAGACGGGAGAGCGCAGTCTCCCGAGTACGCAACGGTGGTAAGATGGCCACAAACCTAAAAGTGGTTTAATAGAGTGCAATTTGTTATGGTGCATGTCTGACCACCGCTGTTGCCAACTGATGCGAAGACGGACTTAGATGACTATAAAATAATCTCTGAATGGAATACCTCTATAGGAAACCGGAAGATCATGTACTGGTGACCACGCAGCAGCATCCACTTCTTCATTGCCATACACATCAATGTATCCAGGGACCCAACAGAAAACGATGTCTTTGTTTTTGCTAGATGCAACCATAGTTGAATACGAAGGACTAATGGATGAGGAAATCAATTTGTTTAATGACTTGTAAATCATTTAGGGAATCTGAATGATCAGAAACGCCGAAGAAATATATGTAATACGGAGAAGCGCTGTGAGGGTGACATACAACTCGGCAGTAAAAAAAATACCCGAGTCTAACAAATGACCCCGGACAACATACTCAGGGAACACCACCGCGAACCCAACACCGTCAGAAGATTAGAACCATCTGTATAAACAGTGACGGCATGAGCATGTGACCGAAGTGATCAAGAAAAAGAGATTGAAAAGCAGTCGTATGTAGGAGAGCTTTGGTGCATAGCAATAGGGAAAAACACGAACTGTCGGAACCTCCCAAGGGGAAGGGAAAAGGCAAACGCTAAATGAACATACAATGGAAGCAACTAGAGAGAAGACCAGAGTGAGTAAAGACGAAGAGAAAACGATCGGTCTAAGCAGGGGCGTCGAGCAAATAATGGGCTGTTACTAACGTCTGAGACCAACCTATACATAGACGGAACACGAAGGTCATGAGAGCAAAAGTAAAGGCAATGAGCATTACGACGATCAGCTACGGAAGAAACATTTGCCTCAGCATAGAGGCTTTCAACACTGGATGAACGAAAGGCACCAAAGCATAAAAGTAGACCCTGATGATGAAGGGGATCTAACTTGAAAGTGTTATAGGAGAAGCAGCAGAATAGACTTGTCGCAATAATCCAGCTTGGACAAAACTAGGGTGGAATGCAAACGGAATAGAGTCCTGCGATCTGCTCCCATGAACGATGTGTAAGAATTTTAAGGAGATTCAGCCGACCATGGCAGCTGCCTTCAAAGAGGAAATGTGAGGTTTCCATGTCAACCGACGATCGAAGAGAAGACCAAGAAACTTGACCGCATCACATTATGAATACGTAAGCTGTGTAAATACAATGGAATATCCGGTTTTCATACTAAAAAAATTAAATCCATGAGAATTGGCCCAATGGGAAACCCAGTCTATTGCATCCTGAAGGAAGGCTGCTACCAGGCGACAGTCAGCTCCTGCATAAGCTATAGCGAAGTCATCCACATAAAGTGAAGACCAAATATACGATAGAAGAATGGATGGTAGGTCATTTATAGCCAAGAGAAAAAGGGTAGTGCTGAGAAGACAACCTTGTAGGACACCCTGGCCTGAACAAAGTCTGAGGAAAGTGAGGCACCAACACGGTGTGCAAGAGGCAGAGGCCCTAGAAGAAATGGCAGGAGCCTCAGCACCTGGAGCGGGTGATGAAGTATCAACAGAAGTACAGGGGTACGGGAAGAGTCTGGATAATGGTCCAATAAAGCCGGGTCAGAACAGGATATAGTAACAAAAAGGGGCCTGGGAGGAGGAGGGTGGGTTATCATGGAATGATGAATCCATGATGATGGGACTTCTTTCTTAATATTAAAAAAAAAAGGAAATAATAAAAAAAAAGAGGGACAGCAGAGGGATAGTCAATAGAAGGAATGAAAGGGCCGTAAGTTTCCCTCTCTCCTCCGAGAGGACCTCGAGACCACAAGCAATGCAGATGCAGCATGGAACCTGTGCCATACCCTTCCCATCACGCCAGTAAACCAAAACCAGAGCTGCGGGATAGCAACCTCACATCTACCGAGCCACCTCGGTAGACAAAAGAGAGGGTGGTAGGAAATCCACCACAAAGCATACCTCCTTCGGCTGCCACCTCCCAGAACCGACAATGCACAATTGCACTTTTAGAAGTTGTCCAACTTCTACAAGTGAGAATGGTTGAATCTGAGAAGGACGTGACCTCTCAATTACATTCTTTCTTCTACTAGTGGACTACGTCTCACCTTCTGACAGTATATAAGGCTCCATACTGCGACTTCAACTCCACATTGTTTCAGACTGTGGAACATTTATAATAAAAAAAGCGCTAAACCTTCAAGGGTCATACAGCACCTCAGGGCAGGGAAGGAAGCAGGGGTATTGGGTAGCAAGAGGAAGATGTATTATTATTAGGTCATGGAGTGCAGCGGGGAAGTGGACAGCGCAGAGGTAGAGGGTAGCAATAGGATGAGGTAGAAAGGGGTGTGAGGAGTGCTGGAGGCATCATCATCAGAATTTATGCAGTAAATCAGTTGCTGTCAAAATGTCAATGGAAGAATCTGGGTAAGGTAAAGAAAGGACATTAGAGTGGCGACGACGTTGGAGGTAAATCCTGCGTGCTCGTTGATAGAGGGGCAGTCCAACGAATATGGCTAACAGAAACTGCAACCTGACAATTCTCACAGTGGGACAGGGCGCCTCTCTATGAGAGATCCGTGAGTAAGACGAGTGTCCGATGTGTCAGTAGTAGTACTTATGTTCATTAGTAGTAATTGTAACTTACCAACCGTTAGTTGAGTCAAATCTTTCACGTGATCACTGTCCTTTACTAGCCTTTCTGCTGACCAAGCCGTGTCCTAGCCCACTAGCGTCAGTTCAAGTCAGGATAGCAGAGTAGACAGGCACAGGCTCTGAGTGCTCCACATATATTTCCACTAATATAAGTCACCAACCAAACAGCGTTGTGTATATTACCAAATCCATCGACAAGAACCCCACACGACAGATCTCGAAGATGGGAAGATGGGAGTCTCTCTCCCAACCTTGACATTGATGAAAGGAGACGGGCAGAAACATACACTTGGTTTAATAAAATGTAATTTATTATGTAGGAGATCAGACCAAAGTTATTTCCATTGGGTGCAAAGGTGGTTAGCAATTACAGCAAAATAGTCTGGGAATGGAAAACCTCTATATGAAACTAGGAGGTCATGAACTGCTGACCGCGCAGCAGTGTCTGCCTGTTCATTGCCCTGTACGTCAACATGACCTGGGACCCAACAAAAAACATTATATTTGTGCTTGTTAGAGATATGGTGTAACCAAAGTCCTCAGCGACATTTCTTCAAGCAAGACACCTTTTCCTGTCATATGGTGCAAACAACACCATAGCTCATGTTACAAAGTACAAGGTAGGTTTTGAAGTTACTTGTTATGCAGGGGACTGCGCAGTTCTTGTGTCACAATGGATTCAAAACTGTCCTATAAGACGGCAGTTAGGTGCGGGCTTTCCAGCCCAACCCCGTGAGTACCAGTTCAGTCTTTATCTACTGACTGAATATATAGTATACGCTCCTTTGGGGCAATTATTCTAACTCGCATATATATATATATATATATATATATATATATATATATATATATATATATATATATATATATATATATATATATATATATATATATATATATTTGTCTTAACAGCTGTGGCTAGATACTGGTCCCATCGAAAATTTCAAAGTTGACCAAAAAGATAAGTACAGTGTCACATTTACTGACAAGTTGATGTTTATGCAATTTATAAATACCCAGATCGCATCCGGGACAAACGACCAATTGCCGAAATGCCTGCATAACGCTTTCAATATTTATTGTTGTCTGTATCTTGTACGTATTGTAAAGATATTATTATTATATACATCGTCAGTAGGTAGTGGCCTCACTCAATTCCACTGGCAATGTCATTTCACGACTAAAGTTCGAGGCAAGTTCCTTTAGGCTTTCAAGCTGTATGTCCCTTGTGGGTTTAGTGCTTAGTTATGATTGTAATAATAATTTAGGATTTCGGTTGGCTATCACATATTCGAGTTCTGACCTCTGTTTTGATATGAAGGCAGTAGAAATCTCTATAACCAAGAGTACTATTACTATGAGTATTTATAGCCTGACAGTACTTTAGAAAGATATCTTTATATTAGTAGTATCTTACTATGCCAGTAGCCTCTACCAGCCAGGATACTTCTTACACTGCAAAGTAACTCCTTATGCAAAGTACTCTTACCGCAGGCTATTCTAGCCAGAGCTGATGCTCTTAGTTAGCCTAGTATTTAATTATTAGGATAATCTTACTAGTCAAGTACTTACAGCTCGATCTCTTATGCAGAGTATTACAGCCAGAGTACTCTTACTAGCCAGAGTACTCTTACTAGCCAGAGTACTCTTACTAGCCAGAGTACTCTTACCAGCCAGAGTACTCTTACCAGCCAGAGTACTCTTACCAGCCAGAGTACTCTTACCAGCCAGAGTACTCTTACCAGCCAGAGTACTCTTACCAGCCAGAGTACTCTTACCAGCCAGAGTACTCTTACCAGCCAGAGTACTCTTACCAGCCAGAGTACTCTTACCAGCCAGAGTACTCTTACCAGCCAGAGTACTCTTACCAGCCAGAGTACTCTTACCAGCCAGAGTACTCTTACCAGCCAGAGTACTCTTACCAGCCAGAGTACTCTTACCAGCCAGAGTACTATTACCAGATATTACCAGAGTACTCTTACTAGCCAGAGTACTTTACCAGCCAGAGTACTCTTACCAGCCAGAGTACTCTTATTAATCTCTCGTTTATTACGGTATTCATAATACTGTATTCGATATCTCGTGTGAATACAGTAAATATAAACCACGGAACGGGTGGGGGCTTGAACCTATGGCGAGTGAGTCCTTTAACTCTATGCCATAATAAGATTTAGCCAAGTAGGTATATTTGAGAAGACGGTAAATATCCTCGTTTGTGATATTTTGCAGGTTCTTATACACAGCTTCTTGTCTGATGTAATCAGCCCCTCAGCCTGGAATCAATTCTGATTACCTCAAACTACTACTGATCTTCACGATACTTCATTGTATTGTACTGATGAAGCCACTGGGTGGCGAAACGTTTTCTTTAATAAAAATACCCAAATGCTGCAAATGTGTCTAATTTATCATATACTCAGAATAACGCGCACCTCTCAGTTTGTATACACCGCGAACGACCTTGTCAAGGCACATCATCCAGAGGTTTACTTCGGGTTATTAGAAACACGTACTAAATTCTCATTCAGAATTATACTCCCTTGTTAGAAGAGACCATCAAATAGGAAATTAGGTCTCATTACTGAGATAGGAAAACCCCCGCTGTGTAGGCGAGTATTGTCACGTTATTGATCCTCTTAGATGCCCTCTTAAAATACTCACCACTGTTACGAGTGATTCAATTTTCCCACACTGCTTAACTATCCCTTTGAGGGAATATACATACTTTTATTTGTTATTCTGAGTGCAGGAAAACAAAGGGCGGCAGAAGACAGTCTTCATGGGCTAAATTAGAAATTGTATATATATATATATATACACACCGTATGTTTGTATCGCTGGGCACATACGTCGTAAACAATGAATCTCTTTGGACAGGTATACCCAGAGATTTGTTTCTCTCATGAAGTATATACCAAGAAGTGTATGCGTATTTCTCGTGGTACTTATTCACACTAAGAGGTTTGCTTTTTCAGGGGTATATATACCGAGAGGTGTTTCATTTTACGTGCATATATACTGAAAATTGGTATCTCTCATGGAATGTACTTGAAGGTGTGTATCCCTCGGGGTATATTAAAAATGTGTATCCCTCAGGGTATAGACACTGACATGTGTATATATACAGAGAGGCGTGTATCTCTCTCTATAAACACCTAGTGCTGTGTATTTATTATTGAATGTACACTGTATTTCAGTGTATATACTCTGGAATTTTACTTTAAATTCCTTTCGAATCGATTAAAGACTTGGTGTTTAACCTAAAAATCTTACTAACAGTAAAACCAGTCCGCTCACGATGGCGTGGAGTCGGTAAAAAATGCTAGCAATTGCATAATCTTTGATGATACCCACGCCAATATGCAGCGATTGCTTTATCAGTCAGGTGTACGAGTATTTCTATCGCTGTGAAATCCTAGAAAAGTATTCCCGTAGCTCACAAGCCGAGCCCTCTCTACCTCAGTGCACGCAACCGGAATACAGCAAGGTGGTCTTAAAATTGCAATGTTGCAAAATATATAATAATGTGTGTCTGTGCGTATGTCTGCATATTTGTGTAGACTTTTTTTTTGGGTTTGCGCTTGTATTTTCGCATATATGTATAAACATTTTGCCCACTTTTGCAAGTATGAATCAACAGGAAGATGGATGGACTATCAATTTACAGGTCTCTGTTAGCGACCCTTTTCCCCCCCCCTCTTCCCTTCCATCCATCTTCCTGTTTTTTCCATTAACAGTTGTGTATTACAACAATCTGAGTTTATACATGTATGAATACAACAGCGAATGAATGCGTATATTTATGAATGGGCGTATGTAAATGTGCAAGTATTGTTGTATGGATGTATGCATATACGAATGCATGTAAGAATGTATGTACTCACCTATATGTGGTTGTAAGGATCGAGTCTCAGCTGTTGGTCCCGTCTCTTTGGTTACCTGCTACTGCGTTCACTCTCCTGCTTCAGAAGGCTTTATCGTATCTCTTGATAAAGATATATACGAATCCTGCAGCCACTGCCCCTCTCCAGGTCGTTCCACTTCCTGACTTCCATAAGTATGGAGAAATACTTCCTAATATTTCAGTGACACATTTGTATTTTCAACTTCCATCTCTTCCTTGTGGTCCTCTTTACCGACTTTTCGACAATCTATTCCTGTCTCCGTTGCCAATTTTCTCTCAGTTTCCTAAATTAATCTCTCCTCAGAGAACAAAGTCCTTAGCTCGGAACTAGTCTCGTTGCTAACCTTTACAATTTCTCCAATTTCAGGACAAGTTTGGCGATGAGCAGATTGCGGCATATGTTTCCAATGCAGTTAAATATTAACCTCGAAGATATGACATGCAAACTAATACCTGGAGTATACCTGGAGAGGGTTTCGGGGGGGTCAACGCCCCCACGGGCCGGTCAGTGACCAGGCTTTGCGGTGGGTCAGGGTCTGATCAACCAGGGGTTACTTCTGGCCGCACGCAAACCGACGTACGAAGCACAGCATGGCGCCTTCTTGAAGACGGTCAGGGGTCCATTGGTAATCCCTTTATGAAGTCCAGGAGGCAGTTGGCACTTATTGTGTTGTCTTTCAGCGTACTCGTGGCGCCGCTGCAAATAACTAACTTAATGCGAATGTTTCACCAAGAAACTGACTTTAATGACAAGCTAAAGACGCTCTCTCTCTCTCTCTCTCTCTCTCTCTCTCTCTCATTGTATTTTATCTTGCCAGTATGATGTATCAGGTATCAGTGACTGACACCGTTGCTAAGAGGTATTGACAATATCCAATATGATTTAACGGAAAAGCCTTCCATGTGGCATTTTACACAAGACTGGAAAAACGTTCACCAACACAATTCAGTTCCACTCCTCCCGCTCGGCTAAGTTCCACTCCTCCCGCTCGGCTAAGTTACACTCCTCCCGCTCGGCTAAGTTACACTCCTCCCGCTCGGCTAAGTTACACTCCTCCCGCTCGGCTAAGTTACACTCCTCCCGCTCGGCTAAGTTACACTCCTCCCGCTCGGCTAAGTTACACTCCTCCCGCTCGTCTAACTTACACTCCTCCCGCTCGTCTAACTTACACTCCTCCCGCTCGTCTAACTTACACTCCTCCCGCTCGGCTAAGTTACACTCTTCTGTATAACCCCTGTGGTTTAGCGCTTCTATTTGATTATAATAATAATACACTCCTCCCGCTCGTCTAAGTTACACTCCTCCCGCTCGGCTAAGTTACACTCCTCCCGCTCGTCTAAGTTACACTCCTCCCACTCGGCTAAGTTACACTCCTCCCGCTCGTCTAAGTTACACTCCTCCCGCTCGTCTAAGTTACACTCCTCCCGCTCGGCTAAGTTACACTCCTCCCGCTCGGCTAAGTTACACTCCTCCCGCTCGGCTAAGTTACACTCCTCCCGCTCGGCTAAGTTACACTCCTCCCGCTCGGCTAAGTTACACTCCTCCCGCTCGGCTAAGTTACACTCCTCCCGCTCGGCTAAGTTACACTCCTCCTGTTGAATGTTAGATGTCAGACAGGAGACGCTTTTGAATATTGCTGAACCAAATTCAGGAAACCAAGAGATCAACAGGTTTCCTGCTTGTGCCGGCAACTGCATGAACCTTATCCTGCTTCCAGTATACCTGGAGAGGGTTTCGAGGGGTCAATGCCCCCGCGGCCCGGGGCACACAGAAAAAGCACACAGGAAAAGGCTCTCTCATGTTATTAAGAAATAATGAAGAAAATTTGAAGAACAATGTTACTCAGGGAAGTACTGAATGACGCCACCTGAGATATACATACCATATTTTCCGGCATATAAGACGCCCTATTTTTCACATATTACAATAAAAAGTGCTAAACCTACAAGAGTCATACAGCGCAGCAGTGCAGGGGTTATATAACACGGGTGGAGTGGACAACAGAGGGAGAGTTAGTGCTGTGAGGAGTGCTATGATAAAGATAGATAAGATTTCTTCGGATTTTTAACCCCGGAAGGTTAGCCAAACAGGATAACCCAAGAAAGTCAGTGCGTCATCGAGGACTGTCTCTTATTTTCATTGGGGTCCTTAATCTTGTCCCCCAGGATGCGACCCATACTAGTCGGCTAACAACCCAGGTACCTATTTGCTGCTAGGTGAACATGACAACAGATGTATGGAAACACGTCGAAATGTTTCCACCCACCGGGAATTGAACCCGGGCCCTCCGTGTGTGAAGCGAGAGCTCTAGCCACCAGACCACCGGGTTAGAGGAAGGATAATCAAAGTTTTAGTAAATCAATTGTCAAAAAGTCAACGAGGGAGTGAGTCAAAGGAGGGTCCGTCAGCGAGGAGGGAAGAAAAAGTAAGAAAGTTAAAGAATTCTGGAACCTTTGCTTTACAAAACACGTTGAAGATATGGCCTGGTGGCTAAAGCTCTCGCTTCACACAAGGAGGGCCCGGGTTCGATTTCCGGCGGGGTAGAAACATTTCGACGTGTTTCCTTAAACCTGCTGTCATGTTCACCTAGCAGCAAATAGGCACCTGGGTGTTTGTCGACTGGTGTGGATCGCATCCTGGGGGACAAGATTGAGGACCCCAATGGAAATAAGACAGACAGTCCTCGATGACGCACTGACTTTCTTGGGTTATCCTGGGTGGCTAACCCTCCGGGATTAAAAATCCGAAGAAAATCTTATCTTAAACCCCATAACCAGTTTGAAAATAGGAACTTAACCACCCGATAATTTCGTGCAATTAACCATCATCAAAATGTAACTAGAGTGTGACCAGAGATGCTGAGTTATGTTGATTGTATAGATTATTTCTAGGGTAAATTATATTTAATAGCACTGCTCGTACGGCCTCCACGCATGCAAATAGTCCCATAAATCTTGCCCAAGATACTTTATACAAACACTGAAAATTTGAAGCCTATCTAATAAGGAATTGACGAGAAATTAAACAAAATTTGTTATGAAGCGGAAGAAAATTTTGCTGAAAATTTTCCGATAAGAAAATATCTCTTTAAAAATAAAAAATAAAACCGTGAATTTTTATTATTTTTCTGTTTGATTTTCACATTTGCATTATATTTAAGACTCTTTGCAATCATATAAAAAAAAAAATATTTTTAAAAATATCCAGCCTAATCAAATTTGAAAAAGAAAAAAATAAATTGTCAAATTGGTACCCATACAGCCCAAAATTAAAAAAAAATACTTTCTATTAAGGTACACTATCGTCTAGAGTTTGAAGCTGATCGGTAATGACATTCACGTGATATTAAATGGAAAATCAATTTGCTTAATAAAATTGGCAAAGCATGGTACGGGTGGGGTTTGAACTCGTGGCGAGTGAGTCACAAAACCCCTGGCCAGTGCAATAAGATTCATCCAACTAGGTATTATTATACACCATAGGGAGGCTAGTATGGCTCCACTGGGGGGCCCATGCTAACCTACACCATAGGGAGGTTAGCATGGCTCCACTGAGGGACTTGTGCTAACCTACACCATAGAGTTTCGGAAGTAATCCAATCCTTTCCAGGATGCAGGGAATGAATGTGGCAACTTTTATTCATCCAAGAATTTAGTCCTCGTTACCGTACACTAGAGGTGAAATTTGAAACCAATTGGATGAAGTTTTTTCGAATTATGAGTAAAATGAAATCGAAAAGTTGGAAGAATTTTTTTATGAATCATGTTAAGTGCTAAACCAATGTGGGTCTTTCAGCTCAAAGCTTGATCCTCTGTCTGCTGAGCGCGAGACAAACGCGTTTCCAACTTGCACTCACTTCGGGGATATATAATTAATAGTACTGATTTCAAAAGTAATTTCCAGCAGACTATTGGTTCAAGGAACTGAGTCCGTCACAAATAGCTTAAGTCAATTTTCGAAAAAAAATATGAAAATCATAGAAATCCAGAGTTTTTGCTGCAAATATCATCTCAGTTTAGTAGAAATTAATATCCTCATGAATAATTTTTCGTGTTTAAAATGCTATACATATCCAAACTAAAATACATGTATGTGAACTTTTCCTTTCTTCCCTATTGAGCTCAACAAACCTGCCTTAAAAGCATCGAACAAAAAATTTAAAGTTTAAGGCGGAGAATAAAACAAGGGAAATAATGGTGATGATGGAACTGCTGATGGAGGTGTTAATGCCGCCAGATTGTGGCTTCATCAAGATGATAATAGGTCGGTGAGTGCCAGTCAGTCCCCCAGTGAGGCAGTCGTCTGGATAGTCAGTCCCTCAGTGAGGCAGTCGTCTTGATAGTCAGTCCCCCAGTGAGGCAGTCTGTCTTGATAGTCAGTACCTCAGTAAGGCAGTCGTCTTGATAGTCAGTACCTCAGTATGGCAGTCGTCTTGATAGTCAGTACCCCAGTAAGGCTGTCGTCTTGATAGTCAGTTCCCTAGTGAGGCAGTCGTCTTGATAGTCAGTACCCCAGTTAGACAGTCGTATAGATAGTCCCCCAATAAAAGTTGTCTGGTCAGTCATTTCCTCTGTAAAGGATCGTGTAGTCAAGTCACTTAGGGAGTCATCTAGACGTTCTTTTAGAGAGTCATCTAAGCAGTCTCCCAGTTAGGGAGTCGCCTAGATAGTCGGCCAGTTTGGAGTCGTCTAAACTCTAGAACTCGAAGTTAGGGAGTCGTTCAGAGAATCGCTCTCCCAGGTTGAAAATCGTCTAGACCAGGGGTCTCCGAACTGAGGCCCGTGGGCCACATGCGGCCCACCACAAGATTTTATGCGGCCCACAACAACTTGAAAAATTTATAAATAGTAAAATTAATAAACCATCATTTTCAATCACTTCAGCAGCCTGGAGTTAAAGATGTTGTTGCTTGTAACAATTTATGTCAAAATATGTTCAAATTTTAGTACTAATTTTCATTTTACAGATATACCTTTCAGTTATGGAGAGATAAAGGAAATTAACAGTGCAGAGGGAGTGCCGCTGTTTAATGAAGAGTGAGGCGTAAAGTACTTGTTTGTACCAGCAGGTGATGAAGCCTTGTGTGTCTTATGCCACGAAACTGTTAAAAGTTTGCAGGAGTAAACTGTACGTAGACACTGAGACCAAACATAAACCAAGTTATTCTCAGTACACTGGAACATTGAGCACGAAAAAAATAAAATCGATGCAAGACAAGTTACGTCCTCAACAAGGTTTACAAAGTTTCTTTAATACGGAAGAAAGCTGAAAATGAAGGTTTAATAGGGCCAGTTACAATGTAGCTGGAGATCTGATCGAAGTGTATGATGGAAGCAGTGGGAGAGTTATGCCCAGAAAAAAAGCAAATATGTTCAAAATCCTCAGTCTTGCGCCGAATACTGTTGCTTCTAGAATTGAGGATAATGGAAGCAATAAATTTCTTCAAATTGCAGCCAAAGCACAAAATTGTTAGTTTTATTCTCTCACATTTGATGAATCGAATGAAGTGTGTGACACATCACAACTCTTGGTATTCCTTCATGGTGATGACGATAAATTTAATGTCACACAAGAATTACCAGCTATACATAGCATGTACAGCACAGAAACCGGAGAAGACACCTCCAAAGAATTGCATAAAATAGTGTATTAGAATATATCCTGGAGTGGAATAAACTGCAGTGGAGGAAAGAATATGTTTGGGGTGAAGAAAGGTTTGGTTGGACCAATCACAAAAGCTTATGAGGATGGTGGAGTCTCAAAGCCTATGTTTCTATGTTTGTACATTGAGTTATCCATCAGTACTGTGCGGAAACTATGTGGAAATGTCTTGCGTTCTGAAACCTGTCGTTTCAACAGTAAATTTTATTCGATCTCAGAGGAATAACCATCTCCAGTTTTGTGATTTTCTGAAAGTGATTTTGAGTTCATGGACTTGCCTTATTATACAGGAGTCCGATGGCTTAGTTGTTTGAAACGTTCTATCATGGTTCTTTCAGCTCAGAAACGAAATATTTATTTGTCACAGAGAAGAATCGACCCGAACCACTTTTTATCAAAGTCTGACTGGCTAAGGAAATTGACCTTTTTTTTGCAGACGTGACACGCCATATGAATCAATTGAATCTGAAGTTGCAAGGTGAAGCAAATGTGATTTGTGATCTACACACGCCTGTGCAGGCATTCAGGGCACAACTGATGCTATTTGAAGTACAGGTGAATGTTTCTAACTTGGTTCATTTTCCATGTGAAAAATTTCGTGAAGAAAGTGAATCAGAATTTCCTTCTTCATTTGCAACATAAATCATTAATGACTTGCAAAAGCAATTTCAGAAATGATTTTCTGATCTTAATGGAAAAATAGGTGAAATAAAGATGTTTAAAAATCCATTTGACTGCAGCGTTCAAACACTCCCAAGTCAGTTTCAAATGAAAATTATTGAACTACAGTTGTACCCCGGATTTCGTCAATAATTCGTTCCAGAATGCTGTTAAGAGTGCCGTTACCGAACGAATTTGTTCCCATAAGGACGAATGTAAATTAGATTAGTACGTTTCAGACCCCCAAAAATACACTTACAAAAGCACTTACAAAAATACACTTGCATAATTGTTCGAGTTGGGAGCTGTACGAAATCCGGGAAACAACTGTACTATTATATAGCATGCTGAAAGAAAATTAGAGAGAAGGAAATCCGATCCAATTTTATAAATCTTAAGTCGGAGGCCGCCATATTGAATAACTCTGTTCCACAAGGCACAGAACTGGACAGACATAACAATATCTTCATTAACTACAAGTACATGTACAAGGTATACAGACCATAGCTGACATCAATGACATACTACTATATAGAAAGCCCCTTGTTATGCAGAGCATTTCGGGCAAATTAGGTCAGTTTTGTCCCAGGATGCGACCAACATCAGTCAACTAACACCCTGGTACCCATTTTACTGATGGTTGAACATAGACAACCGGTGTAAAGAAACACCCCCATTGTTTCTACCCTCGCTGGGAATCGAACCCAGACCCTCGCCGTGTGAAGCGAGAGCTTTAGCCACTAGGCCACGGAGCTCCACGTGCAATATACACTAAGAGAAAACACACTAAGTGTCCGGGGCCCCAAGACTGTTCAACATCGACTCGCCAGGCATAAAAGAAATTATAATTACCAATAGACTCATGGCTGCCTTCAAGAGGGAGCTGGACAGATACTTATAAGTCAGTACCTGACCAGCCGGACAGTGGTTCGTACGTTGGACTAAGTGTGTCCAGCAGTAACAGCCTGGTTGATCAGGCCATGATCCTCCAGGAGGCTTAGTCAAGGACTGGGCCATGGGGCGCTGATCCCCCAAACTCCCTCCAGGTAGATGCATTCTAGGTAGTTATACTTTGCGATCAGTGTTAGTAGTTATACTGCGCTATCACTGTTATACTGCTCTATCACTGTTAATGTTAGTTATACTGTAATTCCACTGTGTTAATAACTATACTGTAGCATAACTGCGTTAGTTATATTGTACTATCGCTTACTGTGTTAGTTATATTGTTACTGTGGTAATTATACTGTACTATCACTGTGTTAGCAATATATACCATCTTCACTATCTGTTGCCATAACAAAATCATTCGTGAAAATGATAATTAATACACATACACCAGCAGTGTTTCTTAACGCTGCGTCTCTTTTGACTGGTACGTCCATGTTATCTTGCTGACAGCTCGATAACGTCACCTAATCACAATTTGCAAATCGGACAAGCTCAGGCCTGAGTGAGCTCTCATGTGAGCGCTCGCAGCCGTGATGATTAATCTGATGCTGAACAAACGCTCTCCCAAACTTTATATACAAGTCAACCAGTTGTATTTTATCTGGAAGTATTTTCGTTTACTTGAAGCAGAAATGGGATTGAAATTTCTGCGTAATATTTGATGCGTGTTTTCGTGTATTTAGAACTTTGATGCTTCAGAATGCAATAATCTATGGTAGGAGAGGCCTAAACGGTGACCTAGATCTCTTAGTAGAAATCTGGGACTACCTTGTGCCTTAAAAAAAAAAATATGGGGGCATTACGGAATATATTTGAATATCCACTTTTTTTGTTGCTTGCAGGGGTCGAGTCATAGCTCCTGGCTATGTGTGTGTGTGTGTACAGTATTTATAATTACCATCCAATTTAAGGCAGAAGATGCGGCCGTGCCAGTGAATATTCATCACTGAAGAACCTGTGCTCATTATCCTAAATGACTGTAGCTTTGATTCAAGTTTTGCTATTAGAATAATTATGGTAATAACCGGAGGGTTTGCACTAGTGCAATAATCAGCGTCAAAATGAAAACTTTAGTGGAATAGATCGAGGCAGTTTGGTCTCAATGTGCCCAACTATTATTGGTTGGTCAAAATTTATTGGAATATTTTCTTAATGTGTTTCTCTTCACCCTTTGTTAATGGGAGGTCGTGTCTCGGCTCCTGACTTCTACCTAATGACTATTTAAGAACGGCAGTAGCATATTTCTGGCCTAATGAATATGACAACGACTATCTGTTTCTATAGAGTACATTGCACAATTGATATAATAATAACAGTAATAATCTTTATTTCTACAAGTACATGATGCAACTTACACAGACCATAGCTGACATCAGTGACATACTATATAGAAAGCCCCTTGTTATGCAGAGCATTTCTGGCAAATTTAGTTAAGTTTATCCCCAGGATGCGACCCACACCATTCAGCTAACACTCAGGTACCTACTTACTCCTAGGTGAACAGGGACATCAGGTATCTTAAGGGGCACGTCAGTTCCTCTGTCTTCTAATATTTTTTTCCCTATAATCTACCTTGTCTATAATTACTATCGTATTTGCTTTGTTTCGTAAGGTGACGTTCAGGATCTTTCCTTAATTCATGGTATAACTTAAATCTTTGAGGACAATTGTAGAGGTCTGATCAAAGCTCAGACCTCTACAAAACAATTATCCTCAAAGATTTATTAAGTTATTCCATGAATTAAGGAAAGAAATTGGACTTCACCTTACGAAACAAAGCAAATACGATAGTAATTATAGACAAGGTAGATTATAGGGGAAAAATAAAAGGAAACTCACGCGCCTCTTATGGACGTTCTTTCTAACTATATTTTAAGCATATGGCTGACGGGAATTTCTTTTACGTCTACTGAAGGAAGTTTTATATTTTAGTGCCCTTGATTTGCGTAAAGTTCATAAATAGGTTGAGTCGAACAGGGGATTTACAATATTTTTACGTTAATAGAACATCTTGCAATGTGAATACTACTGTTATTATATGCTTGTTTATTCAGGCTTTGGTTCAAAGTACTTCTGGTAGTTTGGCTGTCATACAGATGATCAAATTATATGCTAAATATGTGGTCATCCCTATGGTCACTATTTTTTGAAAGGGACGAATCCTGGATAATGAGATCCTTCATTAACACCGTTTCGCCCACACAATGGGTTTTATCAAGTCACAAGCTGATCTGGTCTATTTGTGACTTGATAAAGGCCACTGTGCAGGCGAAACGTCGTCAATAAACAATCTTATAGTCCTGTGTCTTTCTCCATCCTGTCGGTAATTTATACCATCTCTCCTATGGTCACTTTCCTTATTATTTGCTTCATTATTCACAGATATAAATCCAGATGTACTCCCGTTAAGCCTCACGAGGCCTGGTTCCAAGGCCTATTGTGTATCCATGCTTTTTGCGCTACCGTCCACAGAAATGAGGTGCGTAAAAGACTAGAGCGTCGGCAACAAAATCTAATCTAGTACCTCTTACAGACTGCTTGTTCCATTGACTTCACGTTTATCTGATCTCCGGCGCATTGATCACCGTCTTATACTTTCGCAGCATCCGTCTTGGATCACTGCAAAAGTTTAAGCAGTTTCTAACCCATCGATACTTTCTTTACCACTACTAACCAGAGATTTTTAATATTCTTTTATGTTTATGAAGACAGCAATGAATCTTCTTGTTTTTCCCCAGAAGTCAAAATGTTTCGCATGTCTACCGTGCTGAGTATGCATTTCCACTGGAATATTTATCGTTCAAGTATCCACCTTCGTCCTTGTACCTTTAAACATCGATCTGGTAAGCGACTGGAGTAGCTTCAGTTTCCCTGCTGGGAAAATTCATCCAGTGAAGACTGTTATTTACACTTCATTAGGTATCCACTAACATTCTTGAACTAATAAACTCTGATCAGAATTGAACTGTACATGTTCCAACAGCGCATCCACGTTAATAAGGAAGGCAAGTGACCTAGTGGTTAACGTACTGGTCTGTCAGATTTAGAAGTTGTTTACCATGGGTTCAAACCCCACATGTTCCGTGATTTATTTGTAATCGTCTTATTACAATGTTGGTGATGTTGCTACTTGGGTTCCATAGATTTTTTTTTGACAAGGCTTCATTAGTTTTTTCGATTTGTATTCAGTAGGCTGTAGAGCTGAGGGAGTGATTACCTCAAACTCTCCAGATCTTCACCATTCTTCTTGTCCTGGACTGATGAAGCCACTGTGGGCGAAACGTCTCCATAATAAAGATACCAAGTGTTGCACATGTGTTGATTTATTAACTTGTCGGTTCTCTGCATCATTTATCTACAAGTCTGTAAGACATGATACAGTAAGCTTTTATAGTCAATAAATTACATAAATTTACCTTCTTAGTTATGAATTTAGATAAGTATTAGGCTAGATTTTTTATGACTAGAAAATTATAATGCAAGGAATTTATATAATATTAGAGACTTGAAACGCATACTTTACAATAATAATAATAATAATAATAATAATAATAATAATAATAATATACAAAAATATAGAGAAACTAATTACCATGTTATCTGTTAGGAAATGTAATATCTGCCAAATATTTACATCTAAATTAAGCCGGTTAATTAATAGCAGCATTTAACATCAATGACTTATAATACTATTAATATAAATTATTGCCCGACCTCCTAGTTTAGACTCGTTCAATTTTAAACATTCATCCATACCAACTGCCAATATAGAAATTACGTATTATTAATTATTCCCCCAATACCTGAATATACTCGAATAGAATTAGCTAAATATTGTGCGAAAAACGTTTTTTCTTATAATAGTCTGCAGGCGAGCAAGGTCATCCAAAAATACAAGAGAAAACAAACTAATATTTAATAATATAAAGTGTTCTCAGGTTTGGTAAGACCTTGAGAAGAGACGTGGAAGACAATGGACATTCCAATGGCAAATGTAATTTATCGGCATCTAGTCCTGTAATTGTTAAATGCAATGGAACAATGCAGACACGTATGCAGACAGACAGAAGTTGCAGAACAAGACTTTACCGGAAAAACGTTTCGCTCTAGTAGAGCATTTTACAGTTGAAGCTAACACAGAGTGAAACGTGTTTAGAAACTTTTGTCCATGTCTTCGGGGGAAATTATTGGTTACAATAGCTTCAGCCAGATTATTTATAACGTTGCCTGCCTATGGCATCTGAATACATTCATCTAAGCCCTTAACTTATAAATGGAGGGGTGAAAAGAATAAGAATTAGTTGGCCACAAGACTTCGATGTTTCCTCTCTGTTCTATCGTCGCGTTCTATCCAGTGACTGAGCAAGTGGAGGCAGGCAAGGGCAGATTACAAACACCTATATTTTTATTTATCCACCAAAATCACCTCAATAAAAAATATATAACAAGTCCCTTATCTGGCCCTTCCAAGCAGACTGCCAGCCCTGTATCCCTAATGTTTAGAAATTCTGGAGCCACCACTGATTTTATCGAAGACAAATTTCCGCAAAGTACGTCTATTTTCGTTTTACTGTCACTATATTAGGCAATAAACATTTAAATACTATTTTACATTCTAACATGAAATAGGTTTGACACATAACTGCATGTAAGGGAAAGGAGATGGCATTTAGATTTTAAGACAGTAAGTAGGTAGGCCATACTTCTCTCACTGTGACTTCGGGAGGAATACAGCTGCCACTGCAGTCTCTCGCTAGTATAGACTTGATTAATTGTAATTCTGCAATTAGGTGTGCATATTTGTTTATAAGTTTATCATAGTTGAATTGAAATAGTATTCCCAGCTGACCCTCGAAGAGAACGGAATGTGATATTTATTTGAATGAAGTAATTCAGTAATGATCTAAATTCCATGATGATTCACTTATTCCCTCAAATTAACATTAAAAATCCTTCAGCTTTTTAATTGGTTGTTAGTAAGGGATCTGATCATTTTAGTTTCAAATTCGTCTTCTTGCAATATTCGTCAGGATAGTGTCCTGGCACTGATGCTTCTGTGTCTACTCCATTTCCGGTTTATCTCGTCTTCGCCAATACCCTGGAGCAACTGGCCGCTCTCTTTCTGGCAGATTAAGAGAGCGCAAAAAAAGTCAACGTAATAACTGGGTCTCTGTCAAGACTGTCTATCCTTCTTCAAGGCTTCGTAGACACCGTCTTGTTGAAGCATCCTTTTTACACTACATTCCTAATACGAACCTTAGTTACGGTTTTGTCTCTGTAGATTCCCTCCTTTCTAATTACGTTCAGAACGTTCGTAACTAGAAATGTACTTTGTCTCCTTCTTACTACTTCACATTTCCTATATTTTCACTGTTTAAGTGGGTTTTTGCCCTGTGTGTGTTTTGCCCAACACGGGAATTCTTTCCTGTGCCCGGGGACCATAAGCTACCGTAACGTGTTCCTGTTTTCTTGTTCTTATATATCACCTCCACTATAACAACAACTACTACTACTATTCTTCACTAATATTACACTACATGCCAGTATTTTTTTCGATATATTTCCAATGCTAGCTTCTTTTTTGTACCTCTACCACTCCTGTACCTCTACCACTATTGCTACTACTGCTACTACTCCCTCCTCCCATTCTATAATTCCTTTCCCCCACACCCTCTCATTTATATTCTCTACTCCTTCCCACCTCGGTTCATTGTGACTGGTTAATGGTCCAGGTCAAAAACTTCGTCACAAGATCCAGTCTCCTAATAGCGAGTTGTTTGTAGGTGTCTTAATATTGCCACGGCCTGTCAGGGACTTTGGTGTCAAGGAAATATTCGTGGTAGGATGACACAGCTGCAGTCAGTGCACCAGTGTGCATTTGTACCTGAGGTAGAGCGGCCGTCACGGGAACAGCCAGGGAGGAGAGGCCATGCAGCCGCCTTGACCAAGTCCAGCTGAAACACCCGGCCAGGTGGCCTATGTCGTTGTTGACACTACAGCCTCTATCAAGATCAGCTCAGGAGCCTCAGTCCGACCGCAGGAGCACAGACAAAAGCTCATGAACACGGTAGCAGAAGCCTTCGAAGACGAAAATGGCAGAGCTGTAAGGGTTTCTAACTCACAAGGAAAATTCCGCCCCGAAGGGGCTCGAACGGTGTAGCAAAAGTGTAGTGCAGCATGAGATATAAGAGAGAGTCGTGATAGTAAAATACTGCCAGTGGGAATAATAATATCTATTTCTACAAGTACAAGGTATACAGGCCTAGCTGACATAAATGACATACTACTATATAAAAAGGCGCTTGTTATACAGAGCATTTCGGGCAAATTAGGACAGTTTTGTCCCAGGATGCGATCCACACCAGTCGACTAATCCCCAGGTACCCATTATAACTGATGCGTGTATATAGACAACCGGTGTAAGGAATCATTATAATTAAATAATAAAGCTCTAAACCGACAAGGGTCATGCAGCCCTGTGGGGCAGAAAATAGTGCCCTCCATCAGAGGTAAGGGTAGAAAAGTGCTGAATGGGACACTAGAAGCTATGCGTCAAAACTTGTATAGTAAAGCAGTTGCTGACAAAGTCAAAAAGTGATCGTAAGTCAAAGGCAGGGACGTCTGCAAGAATGGAAGATAAGGTAAGACCGGTAGCGTTTCGGCATCGGAGGTAAATCCTGTGAGCTTGCTGGTAAACCGGATAATTCACAAGAAAGTGAAGAACCAAAATAGGGACCCGACAAACGTCACAGAGGAATAGGGTGTCGTTCAATGAGATACCATGGGTAAGGCGAGTATGGCCGATGCGAGACAGGAGAGCCAGTCTCCCGGGAATGGCAATGATGGTAAGATGGCCACAAACCTAAAAGCGATTTAATAGAGTGCAATTTGTTATGGTGCATGTTCGACCTCCATTATTGCCAACGGCTGCGAAGATGGGCAGAGATGACTAAAATAATCCCTGGACGAAATACCTCTATAGGAAACTGGAAGATCACGTACGACTGACCGCGCAGCAGCATCCACCTGTTCCTTGTCCTGCACATCAACGTGTCCAGGGACCCAACAGAAAACGACGTCGTTGTTTTTGCTAGCCAAACGGCGCAGCCATAGTTGAATACGAAGGACAAATGGATGAGGGAAACAAATTTTTAATAGCTTGTAAAGCACTGAGGGAATCTGAAATGATCACAAACGCCGAAGGAAACATATATAATACAGAGAAGAGCTATGAGGATGGCATACAACTAAGCGGTAAAAATACTAGCAGAGTCTAACAAATGACCTTGGACAACATCGTCAGGGAACACCGCCGCAAACCCAACACCATCAGGAAAAGACACGAACCGTTGGAACCTCCCAAGGGGAAAGGGAAGAGGCAGATGCTATATTAACATATAAGGGAGGCAACTGGAGAGAAGGCCGGAGTGAGTGAAGACGAAGAGAAAACGGTCGGAGTAAGCCAAACAAATAACGGGCTTCTACTAACGTCTGATACCAACCTATATGTAGAAGGAACACAAAGATCATGAGAGTGGACAAAGTAACGAAGGTAATGAGCATCAAGCCGATCGGCTATGGAAGGAACATTTGCCTCAGAATAGAGACTTTCAACAGGGGATGAACGAAAGGCACCAAGGCATAAATGTAGACCCTGATGATGAAGGGGATCTAAATTAGAAAGAGTTGTAGGAGAAGCCAAAGAATAGATTTGGTTACCATAATCCAGCTTGGACAAGACTAGGGTGGAATGCAAACGGAGGAGAGTTCGGCGATCTGCTCCCCATGAACGATGCGGAAGAATTTTAAGGAGATTCAGCCGACCATGGCAAGCTGCCTTCAAAGAGGAAATGTGAGGTTTCTATGTCAACCGACGATCAAATAGAAGACCGAATCACATTCTGGGATACGTGAGCCGTGTAAATACAATGAAATATCTGGGACAAGAGGACGTCTAGTGAAGGTAATGAAATGCGTTTTCGCACTAGAAAATTTAAAACCATGAGAAATGACCCAACGGGAAACTCGGTCAATCGCATCCTGAAGGAGGCCGCTACCAGGCGACAGTCAACACCTGCGTAAGCTATACCGAAGTCATCCACATAAAGTGACTACTAAATATGCGATGAGGCGCCAACAAAGACACGAAAATGTCTTTCAGATAATAAAGCAGCTAGGAAGGTCGGTAGATTACCGGGGGCCTAACAAGTGGGACTGGGCTAAGATGTTATACCTCCAAGTGGTGTCATATGCCTTCTTGAGGTTAAAAAGACTGCTAGGACGGAGTGTTTATTAGCAAAGGCATTATGCACATACGTATCTAAGTAGAGGAATGGGTCCAAAGTAGAGTGGCTCTTGCGAAAGTCATATTGGCGAGGAGAAAGACTATTGTGAGTCTCTAAATACCTTATGAGAACTCTATTCACCAATCGTTCCATCACCTTGCAGACTACACTGGTCAGAGCAATGGGACGATAGTGAGAGGCATCAAGCCCCGAGGTGCCTGGTTTGCGACAAGGAAGTACAATGGCAAATTTCCATTGTTGAGGGAGAACCCTCGCGTCCGAGCGAGATCAAAAAAGCGCAAAAGGACTGCAAGGGCTGTTGAATGCAGATACTGCAGCCTACGGATGTGAATATTATCGGGTCCGGCTACCGATAAGAGGAAAGCATGGACTCTAGCTCTAAGAGAGTAAAAGGTATGTTATATGGCTCCATCCCATTAGAAGAGAAGTCCAAGAGCGTACACTTGATTATTATCATGACATCCAATAAATTATAACTAATTGCTTTCTATGGTGTATAATTTGACGAAAAGTCGAATCCTATGCTGCTGGGTAAATGGGCATGAAATTTTCTGAAATTTTGCACACAAGTTTGTGACCATACAAATAATGCCTGAAAAGTGCAGCTTGCATCTCTAAAATTTTTATTTTTTCAACGCTCCTTAACGAACAAGATAGTTCCCGATTTCCATGGCAACCTCAAGAGGTTCCACAACACTAACACCAGCATCTTGCAGTCTTGCAAACAAGTTCGCTTAGCGTCGCTTATGATGCGGCGAGTGACTGTCCTTGCTCGCTTAAAATCCAAAAGACGATATGCGGTCCGATTATATCGATAACGACCCCACGCAGCACGTTCCAAATGCACTGTATGGGCACACTCAGGAGACCACCAGGGCACACATGTATGAGAATGCCTGCCTGAGGTTTGAGGTATAAAACGTGATGCTGAAGTCAAAACTAAGAACGAAAATTGGTACACCAGCTCATCAAGAGGACGAAGAAGGGTGTTTAAGGGAGTAAAAGTCCCAATTCGCTCGTCCATATTGCCAACGAGGGCTACGAGGCAGTCGGGAATACGTAGCAGAAGTAAGAATAATAGGAAAGTGATCACTGTCGTGCAAATCCGGGAGAAAAGACCAAGTATAATCAAGGGCAATTGACGAGGAACAGATAGAAAGATCAATGAAAGAGAGAGACTGAGTGTGAGTCAAAATGGGTGGGAGCACCCGTATTTAAACCATGAAGAGGATGAGAAGTGAGAAGAGTCTCCAACTGATCACCACGAGAGTCACAGTGGGACCCTCCCCAATGATGATGGTGAGCGTTAAAATCACCTAACAACAAGATGGCGGAGGCAGAAAAGAGATCAAGAACGCAACATCTGAGATACAGAATGCATGGGGAAGGGAGAGAGAGAGAGAGAGAGAGAGAGAGAGAGAGAGAGAGAGAGAGAGAGAGAGAGCAAACTGTATACCACCTGTGCAAATAAATATGGGCTGGAGTATAATGCAGCTGAGAATGGACAAAGACCTGTTGAAACTGTATACCAACGCTCACAAGAAGCACACTCTTATTAAAAGTTTCATCGGGAAAGGAATCAGAAGAATGCAACATCACATAGACTGAAGCGGGATGGATAACTGCTGAACGAACCTTTGGTTCTTGTAACCCAACACATACTGGGGAAAACTGGGAGAGCAACACCTGGAGCTCTCCTGATTATCCCTGAGGCCACAAATATTCCATTAAGTCATTATTCACAAAGACAGGTATGCTAACAATGAGAAGTGATAAAATCTACAGGCTAGTAGGGTCAGTGAAGTCAATGTGTGGAGGCAACAGAAAGTGTGTTAGCAAGGAGGAATCAGAATGCTATGAAGGAAAAGATAGCTGCGAGGGTCGCGAAAAATAAGAGTGCCTAAGGAGGTGCACTGGTGTCCAGTGAGGGTTTCGTCTCCGCAGTATAGTTGGAGATCGCATCAAAGGTTTCAGTGGAGAAAGAAGATGCCGATACCATGACTTCAGACAGAGGTGTGGTAGAGCAAGTTGAGATCGGGAGACTATGGGTGGAACCAAAGGGGTCTAATAGGGGACGGGAGTATGAACTTGAAGAGATTTGCTGGTGGGAACAGAAGAGTCCTGCGGTGGAACAGGAGAGGAAGGAAGCTGGTGGGAGACTGGGAAATAAATTTGGGGGTAACAGGAGAAGAGGTAACCACACAAAGGGGGTGAACTTTTACCTTCATTTGAGTTAGAAAGGGGGTGAGAACTAGGCACTGAGGCCGAAAAGGAGAACTGTTGGGGAATTTTAACACCGGAGGAATGGGAAGAAAGTTGGTCTTAGGAGACAGGTTCAACTTTGCAGGTGATAGGCACGAAGAAGGTGCAGGCATGCGAAGGCCTCCCAAACTGAGAAACTAGAATGTGAGAAGATGAAGAGTAGAGGTAGGAAGAGGTAAGGAGGTGGGGGTTTCAGAGGTAAAACTGCAAAAGAATTAGAGACGGGGGTGACCTCGGAAGAGCTGGTAGGCAGGGGACCACCAAGGTTGGAGGTCTCCTAGTTATTCGAGAAGAGGAACACAAGGAAGATTCCCCTGAAGGTGGAGCCGAGAGACAGCCATACCATAAGTAAGGCCTTCACTTTCCTTAAGACAACGGATTTCTCATTCATTAAGATAGACCTGACATCGGTGGGAAAAGAAGGATGAGGTTCATTGCAATTAAGACAGGGAGGAAGACAAGGGGAAGACTGCAAAATGTATCGGCATGATACCACCAATGCAGATGCATTCCACCCAGATCTGCAATATTTAGGTGTTTGAAGCGCCAGCAATAGTGACACTGTTGGCGAGTAGGGACCACTTTACAGACCCATAGGCGATGGCATGCGATATAAACGGAATTCATGGCAGTCAAGGATTAAATGGGCTATGTTACTGGAAAAGTGCCTCCGCCCGCGAGCGAGCAGAACATATGTATCCACTTTGAGAATTGGAAGGTGCTGAAGGGCTAATTGCTCCAAAATATCGTCACTACAAGACAGAAAATCACACTGTACAATGGTACAAGGTAAAACCACTATCACTGCAATAATTGAGAGTAGCGAGCTTGTGAACTGTGATAGGAACGTTATCAATAGAAGTAAGATGGGAAAAATCATGAGCTTGTTCTGCATTCTGAACTGTAACAATGCACGCACCACTTCGAGGAGCGTGAAATAATATATTTTGGCCAGCATGTCATAAAAGAAATTTACCAATACCATTGTCTGAAAGATAATCAGTTGGAAATATTTGTTGTAGGGAAAAGAATTTAGTCCACTACGAACTTCTAAACATGGTGCGTAAAGAAGTGGGTGTTGTGTAGGTCGTTTCTGGGTGGAATGAGCAGACATTAAAGAACCATCGTCAGCAAATGCTCTGGAACATTTACGTGTAGTTCCGCGGGTAGCTCGACCTGAGCAAGGTGGGCAATCCGAAAAACATTGCACCGTATTTGGGGAAGCCAGACGAATAGTTAAAGGCGTGCAAGAGGCAGAGGCACTAGAAGAAACAGGCGGAGCCTCAGCACCTGGAGCAGGTGACGATGCCTCACCAGCAGAAGGTACAGGAGTATGGGAAAAGTCTGGAGAATGGTCCAATAACGAAGCCGGGTCAGAACAAGATGTAGTAACAAAAAGGGAACTGGGAGGAGGAGGGTTATCACGGAACAAAGACTCCGTGATGATGGTACTTATTATTTTAATGGAAAAAAAAAGATGGACAGTCACTAGAAGGCATGGAAGGGCTGTAAGTTCCCCTCTCATTCGAGAGGACCTCGAGACCGCTAGCAGTGCAGATGCAGCGTGGAACCCATGCCATACATTGCCCTTCACGCCAGTAAACCAGCTCTCCGGGATAGCAACCTCATATCTACCGAGCCACCTTGGTGGACGAAAGAGAGGGAGGTCGCAAACCAGCCACAAAGCATATCTTCTTCGGCTGCCACATCCCAGAACCGACAGGCAGCCTCTGGAGATACACCCGTCACCTCGGACACAGCCTTTCCCGGAATTCCAGGAAGGGAGCAGGGTGCCTCCAGATAATCCAGATTCCACGGAAACTACACCACACCCAAAGAACCTCACTGAGCAGGATGAACCCCGGCACATTTCCCCCTACCTAGAAACTGTAATGCCAGAGGGGAGGATCCCAGAGACTACAAATGGGATGGGGAAAAGAGAGGGTTGGGAGGGGGGAGGAAAGGGAATGCAGGTGGATGGGGAGGATGGGATAGGGAAGGGAGGATTGGGGGGTAATTAGGTTCGGTCTGAAGAAGGACACCAAAGGGTCTAATTTCTCAGACTAAGATCCTCTTCGACACGTCAAGGAGCCCCCCTTGAAGAGGCTGGTAATCGAACCTGAATACTCACTCTTCTCCAGGTCCGGACTCGTGAACTGTGTTCATCAAGAACTGCAATAGGCCCGTATCATGTGCCTTCAGCATTCTATGGAGAGGGAGCATGGATACAGGGGTCATCCCACACTCACTAAAAACAACAGACATACGCCGCTCTACAATGGTGGCAGCACCGAAAGCACTAACATGACATCTCATAAAAATTTTTGAAAGGGTTCTAAGAAGCAAGATCGCCAACCATCTAGATACCCATCAGTTACACAACCCAGGGCAACATGGGTTTAGATTATTATTATAATCAAATAGAAGCGCTAAACCACAGGGGTTATACAGACACGGGTTTAGAGAAGGTCGTTCCTGCCTGTCTCAGCTACTGGACCACTATGACAAGGTCGTGGATGCTATAGAGGATAAACAAAATGCAGATGTACTATACACAGACTTTGTGAAAGCTTTCGACAAGTGCGACCACTGTGTAATAGGGTACAAAATGCGGGATCAAGGAATAACAGGAAAAGTTGGAAGAGATATTTATAACTTCCTAACAAATAGAACACCGAGTGATAGTAAACAGAATAAACTCTGAGGCAACTACAGTGAAAAGCTCTGTTGTCCTCCTATCCTCATCGCTCCCATCCTATTCCTCATCCTCATATCTGATTTAGAGATGCAAGCCATAGCTCCATGTCTTCCTTTGCGGATGACACCCGAATTGCCATGAGAGTGTCCTCCATTGAAGACACTGCAACACTTCAAACGGATATCAACTAAATCTTTAAATTGGCAGCTGAAAACAATATGAGGTTCTATGAAGAGAAATTTCGACTATTCGGATTTGTAAAACCTGAGAAAATTAAAACTATCAGGGTATACAACAAATTCAAACCACACAGTAGACCGAATAACTAGTGTGATGAACCTGGGAGTGATAATGTCAGAGAATCTTGCTTTCAAAAACAATAACAATGTATCTACCTCATCTGCTAAAAAATTATAGGATGTATAATGAGAACCTACAAAAATAAGAGTGGCAAGCCTATGATGATTCTCTTCAAATCGCTCGTTCTCTCTAGGCTGGAATACTGCTGTACACTAACTGCCCCCTTCAAGACAGGCAAAATTGTTGATCTGGAGACTGTACACATAAGTACGATAAAGCAACTAAATTACTGGGAACGGTTGAAGTCCCTTGATTTGTATTCCCTGGAATGCTGGTGAGAAAGATATATGATAATAAACAATTGGAAAATCCTAGAGGGATTAGTACCAAACTTGCACAAGAAAATCACTCCCTTCGATGTTGCATCTCCGATGCAACATCCCCCAATGAAAAGCAGGGGCGCCACGAGTACACAGACACAACATAATAAGCGTCAGGGGCCCAAGACTGTTCAACTGCATCCCAGCATACATAAGGGCGATTACCAATAGATCTCTGGCTGTCTTCAAGAAGGTGCTGGACAGGCACCTAAAGTCAGTACCTGATCAGCTGGAATGTGGTTCTTACGTCGGTTTACGTGTGGCCAGCAGTAATAGCCTGGTTGATCAGATCCACCACGAAACATGGACACAGACCGGGCCGCGGGGGCGCTGACCCCCAAAACCAACTCCAGGTATACTTTCAAATACTCCTTAAGGATCTGAGAGGGCCGTTACACCTTCACAAATAAACACATCAGAGGAAACTAGTGTAGTGTTAAAAATTGAATAAACTAACATAATTTAGTATCAATAAAGTTTAAAACGTAAACATCGCAGAGGCATTTACGACTTTGTTGCCCACGAGTGATAATTTTATCGCCATCTTCAACACACTTAAACAGTGATTTTTTTTTTATCAAATTCCACTCATTTTAGTTTTATTCCGTTCATAAACAAATCTTTCCTTCTATAAGTTTTTGGAAATCTTCGAACAGGATTCTTTTTCATGTATGCCAGAGTTTGAAACTTTAGACGTTAGTAAACAATTAATTAAATGTAGCCTCCTGTCAGAAGTTTGCAGATGTTTCGAACATTTGGGACTCGTCTCTCCAGAGGCCATAAGAGGTAAAGACGTGATGCGAGGCAAGTGAAAACTCACATTGTTGTGGAGTGAAAATCAATGGATTATGCCCAATTATGTAATTAAAATTTTCCTCACCAGGGAGCTAGTCAGTCAGGGCTTCACGAACATTTACACTTTTTTGATGCATTCATTAGGGCTTATGGGGTTGATGAGGTTTTTTTTCAGTGAAATTATATCTAAGAACAGCGTTGTTCTTATTATAGAGTGATCGTTAACACAGAACTGGCGGCATTCTGGATCGGTATTTATAAAGCTAGTGATATATATTCACAAAATATTGTCTGGCAACGTAGTTGCTCGTCAGTGGATCCATAATAATATGGCAGGTCAAAGGACAAGTGCGTAACTAATGTAATGTTTTATTGTAGCGACGTTGAACTCTCCAGGAGCTTCGTCAAGTCTTCGTCAAGTTTCTGGAGAGCGAAACGTTGGCACAATAAAATGTCACTGTAGTTTCACCTGTTTCTTTTTAGTTAACATGTTGATTGCAATTCTATAATTATTATAATCCATAACAATAACTGCAAAACAGTGTATGTTTAAAATACGGTTACTGAAATCAATCAGATTTACGATAGTTTCCTTAGTGACTCACAGCAACTATTATTTTTCACCAAATCCCATCTGTGAAAAATCCATCTGCCCGATTGTCTAGGACAGGGCAGTGTTTTTTTAACCCTGGGTCGTGACCCAAAATAAGGATCGCCGAGAGACATTGAATTTATCATAATTGTGACTAGTAAATGGTCGAGGTCGGACCGATATGTCGTAAGCTTTTCTCAATGTGGGGGTTATTTGTGTATTGTTCCATTTTGTTCATCATAATTGTTATTATTAGCATTATTAAATTATAATAATCAAAGAAAGAGCTAAACCGACAAGGGTCATGCAGCGCTGCAGGGCAGAAAATAGAGTCGGGGCTATAAACAGCTAGGTGGAGAGGGGATCAGAGGTGAGGAGAGAAAAGGGCTGGAAGGGACACTAAGGGCTGTGTGTCAAAGTTCGTATAGTAAAGCAATTGCTGACAAAAAGTAAAAAACTGATCGTAAGTCAAAGTCAGGACCGTCCGTAAGAAGGGAAGATAAGGTAAGAGTGGCAGGGCGACGGCGTTGATGGAGGTAAATCCTGTGACCTCTCTAGTAAAGCGGAAAATACACAAGGTGAAGAACAAATAGGGACCAGACAAAGCTCACAGAGAGGAATAGGGTGTCGTTCCACGAGAAACCCATGGGTAAGGCGGGTATGGCCGATGCGGAGACGGGAGAGTGCAGTCTCCCGAGTACGACAACGGTGGTAAAATGGCCACAAACCTAAAAGCGGTTTAATAGAGTGCAAATTGTTATGGTGCATGTCTGACCATCGTTGTTGCCAACGGCAGCAAACACGGGCAGAGATGACTAAAATAATCCCTGAACGGAATTCCTCTATAGGAAAGATCATGTACCTGTGACCACGCAGCAGCATCCGCCTGTTCATTGCCATGCACATCAATGTGTCCAGGGACCCAACAGAAAATGACGTCTTTGTTTTTACTAGCCACACGGCGCAACCATAGTTGAATACGGACCAATGGATGAGGGGAATCAAATTGTTTACTAGCTTGTAAACACTGAGGGAATCTGAAATGATCACAAACGTCGAAGGAGACATATATGTAATACGGAGAAGTGCTATGATTATGGAATACAACTCGGCGGTAATAATACGAGCAGAGTCTATCAAATGACCACGGTCAACATCGTCATGGAACACTGCCGCAAACCAAACACCGTCAGAAGATTTAGAACCTACTGTATAAACAGCGACGGCAAGAGCATGCGACCGCAAGTGATCGAGAAAAAGAGAGCGAGAAACAGTCATAGGATGGAGAGCTTTTTACACATGACAGTAGGGAGGAACAGACACGAACTGTCAGAACCTCACAAGGGGAAAGGGAAAAGGCAGCAGATGCTAAATGAACATACTAGGGAGACATCTGGAGAGAAGACCGAAGTGAGTGAAGATGAAGAGAAAACGGTCAGAGTAGGCAGGGGCGCCGAACAAATAATAAGCTACTAACGTCTGAAACCAACCTATATGTAGAAGGAACACGAAGGTCATGAGAGCGGACAAAGTAACGAAACCAATGAGCATCACGACGATCAGCTAAGGAACATTCACCTCAGCATAGAGGCTTTCAACAGGAGATGAACGAAAGCCACAAAGGCATAAGCGTAGACCCTGATGATGAAGGGGATCTAACTTTTAGAGTTGTAGGAGAAGCCGCAGAATAGACTTGGTCGCCATAATTCAGCTTGGACAAGACTAGGGTGGAATGCAAACGGAGGAGTCCTGCTCCCCATGAACGATTCAGCCGACCATGGCAAGCTGCCTTCAAAGAGGAAATGTGAAGTTTCCATGTCAACCAGCGATCGAAGAGAAGTCCAAGAAACTTGAACGTATCACATTCTGGGATACGTGAGCCGTGTAAATACAATGGAATATCTGGGAAAAGAGGACGTCTAGTGAAGGTAATGAAATGGGTTTTCGTACTAAAAAAATTAAATCAATAAGAAATGGCCCAATGGAAAACTCGGTCAATTGCATCTTGAAGTGAGGCCGCTACAAGGTGACAGTCAGTCCATGGGTAACCATAGCGAATTCATCCACAAAGTGACAACTAAATATGCGATGGAAGAACGGAAGGTAGATCATTTATAGCCAAGAGAAAAAGGGTAGTACTAAGGACACAACCTTGTGGGACTCCCTCGGCCTGAGCAAAGTCTGAGGAAAGCGAGGCGCCAACGAAAATGTCTGACAGATAAGAAAGCAGCAAGGAAGGTTGGTAGATTACTGCAGAGGCCTAAGAAATGGGTCTGGGCTAAAATGTTATACATACCTCCAAGTGGTATCATATGCCTTCTCAAGATCAAAAAAGACTGCTAGGACGGAGTGTTTGTTAGCAAAGGAATTTTGCACAAACATATCTATGTGGAGCAAGGGGTCCAAAGTATAGCAGCCCTTGCGAAAGCCATATTGGCGAGGAGAAAGACAATTGTGAGTCTCCAAATACCATATCAAACTCCTATTCACCAATCGTTCCATCACCTTATAGACTACACTGGTCAGAGCAATGAGACAATAGTGATAGGCATCAAGCCCTGAGGTGTCTGGTTTGCGAAACGGTAGTACAATGGCTGATTTCCATTGTTGAGGGAGAACCCCTCGCATCCAAATAAGATTGAAAAGACGCAAAAGGACTGTAAGAGCTGTAGAATGCAGATGTTATAGCATACTAATATGAATATCATCAGGCCCAGCTGCCGATGACTGGCAAGCGAAAAGCGTGGACTCTAGCTCCATTAGAGGAGAAATCCAAGGACAAGTGCTCTTTGGTAGACTTAGACACGAGAAATGAGGGACAGAAGTGAAGCTCTTGGGAGACATGGACAAGACAGTTCCCGTTTTCCGTGGCTACTTCAAGAGGTTCCGCAACACTAACAACAGCAACCCGCAAAACGGGAGCTGGGTCCGGAGCGTACTTGCCACACAACTTCCATACCTTCTGTACCTTCTTCCAAACCGCACACACAGGGAAAGTTGAGTTAATGGTAGACATTTAGTCTTGCCAACAAGTACGTTTAGCGTCTTGTATGACGTGGCGAGAGACTGCCCTTGCCCACTTAAAATCCAAAAGACGATCTGAAGTTCTTTTATATCGCTAACGGCCCCATGCAGCACGATTCAAATGCACTGCACGGGCATACGCAGAAGACCACCAAGGCACGCATGTCTGATAATGCCTGCCTGAGGTTTGAGGAATAGAAGGTAATGCTGCAGTCAAAACTAGGTCGAAAACTGGTACACCAGCTCATCAATAGAGGATGAAGAAAGGTCCCCACAAAAAGTGGTAAGATGAGAGTACAAGTCAATTCGCTTGTCCAAATTGCCAACGGGGGTTACGAGGTGGTCGGGAATAAGTAGAAGAAAGAAGAGGAACGTGATCACTGATGTGCAAATCCGGGAGAACAGATCAAGCGTAATCAAGTGCAATTGACGAGGAGCAGATAGAAAGATCAATGCAAGAGAGAGACTGAGTGCGAGAGTCTAAATAGGTGGGAACACTCGTATTTAAAAAAATGTAAAGGATGAGAAGTGAGAAGTCTCTCCAACTGATCACCATGAGTCATAGTGGGACCCTCTCCGATGATGATGGTGATGGTTAAAATCACCTAACAAGATGGGCGATGGTAGAGAAGAGATCAAGAACGCAATATCCGAGATACAGAATGCACGGGAAGGGGAGATATATAGAGAACAAACTGTATACCATCTGTGCATATAAATACGGGCTGCAGTATAATGCAGCAGAGAACAAAGACCTGTTGATGCGGTATACCAACGCGCACAAGAAGCGCGCGCTCATTAAATGATTCATCAGGAAAGGGATCAGAAGAATGCAACAGCACATAGCCCGAAACAGGACCAATAACAGCTGAACGAATTTTTGGCTCTTGTAACCTGACACACTGGGGAAAACTGGGACAGCAACACCTGGACCTCTCCCCGATTACCCCCGAGGCCACGAATATTCCATTGTCAATAAGTCATTATTCACAAAGACAGGTGTGCTAGCAATGAGAAGCGATGAAGTCTATGGGTTATTAGAGTCAGTGAGGTCAATATGTGGAGGTAACAGAAAGCATGTAAGCAAGGACGACTCATGCTCTAAAGGAAAAGATTGCTGTGAGGTTCGTGAAAAATAAGAATGGGTAGAACGAGGCATGTCGGTGTCAGTCTAGGGTTTCGTCTCTGCAATATAGTCAGAGATAGCGTCAAATGTCTCAGCGGAAAAGGAAGACTTCAGAGACAGGTGAGGTAGAGCAAGTAGAGATTGTGGAGAATATGGAGGGAACCAAAGAAGTCTGAGAGGGGAGGGGAATAAGAACCTGGAGAGATGTGCCGGCGAGGACAGAAGAGTCCTGCGGAGGAACACTAGAGGAAGGAGGCTGGAAGGTAACTGGGGAAGAAATCGGGGGGGGAAGAGGGGACCACACAAGGGGGGTGAACCTCCACCTTCGTGAGAGAGTTAGAAAGAGGGTGAGAGCTAGGCACCGAGGCCGAAAAGGAAAACTGTTGGGGAATTGAAAGCACCAGAGGAATGCAAAGACTTGGGCTTATGAGACAGATTCAACTTCGTGAGTGGTAGGCGCAAAGAAGAGGTAAGTGTGCGAGGCTTTGCAGACTGAGAAACTAGCAGACGAGAAGAAGCAGAGGCAGAAATATGTATGGTGGTGGGAGTTTCAGAGGGTAAAACCACAAAACAATTAGAGACGGGGGTGACCCTGGAAGACACGACATCAGAGGAGCTGGTAGGTGGGGGGACTGCCAAGGTTGGTGGTCTCATAGCTACTCGAGAATAAGGGACACAAGGAAGATTCCCTTGAAGGAGGAGCCGAGACAGCCATAGCATAAGTAAGGCTTTTGCTCTCCTTAAGACAACGGATTTCTCGTTCATTAAGATAGACCTGACATGGGCGGGAAAAAGAAGGATGAGGATTCATTGCAATTGAGACAAGTGGGGGAAATACTGCAAAATGTATCGGCATGATCCGCAGCACTGCAGACTGGGCATTCCACCACAGATCAGCAGTATTTAGCGGGGTGCCCAAAGCGCCAGCAATTTCGACACTGTTGTGGAGTAAAGACCACTTTACAGAAATCCAGGCAATGGCCACAGATGTAAACAGAGAACAAGAGTAGGTAAAAAATTTAGTCCACTGTGTACTTGTAAACTAAGTGCATAAAGGAAGTGGGTGTTGCATAAGTCGTTTTTGGGTGGAATGAGCAGACATCGAAGAACCATTCATCAGCAAATGGTCTGGAATGCTTAGGCATAGTACTGCGGGTGGCCCGACCTGAGCAAGGCGGGCGATCTGAAAACTGTCGCACCATATTCAGGGAATCCGGACGCATAGTTAAAGGCGTGCAAGAGGTAGAGGCACTAGCAGGAATGGGTGGAGCCTCAGCACCTGGAGCAGGTGACAGTGTCACCAGCGGAAGGTACAGAGGTATGGGAAGAATCTGGAGAATGGTCCAATAATGAAGCTGGGTCAGAACAGAATGTGGTAACAGAAAGGGGCCTGGGAGAAGGAGGGTTATCATGGAATGAAGTCTCCATGATAGTGGTACTTCTTTCTTAATAATATTTTGAAGAAAAAATAAGAAAGAAGGAAAGAAAAAAAAGGCGGACAGTGGAGGGATAGTTACTAGAAGGCATGAAAGGGCTGCAAGTTCCCCCTCTCATCCGAGAGGATCTCGAGACCGCCCACTTCTCGGAAGTGTGGGAAGGAAGCTGGGCGCCTCAGATAATACAGGCGCCTCCAGATAATACAGAGTCCACGGCAAACTACACCACACCCGAGGAACCTCATGGATCAGGATGAACCCCGGAATGCTTTACCCTACCTAGAAACTGTAATGCCAGAGGAGAGAATTCCAGAGGCTACAAATGTGACGGGGAAAATTATTATTATTATTATTATTATTATTATTATAAAAAAAAAGAAGCGCTAAACCACAAGGGTTATACAGCGTGACGGGGAAAAGAGAGGGTTGGGAGGGGGAATGAATGGTAAAAAAGGGGGATAGGGAGGATGGGATAGGGAAGGGAGGATTGGGGGGTAATTAGGCTCGGTCTGAGGAAGGAGATCAAAGGGTCTAATTCCTTAGACCAAGAGCAGCTTTGCCACGTCAAGGAGCCCCCCTAGAAGAGGAGAATTATTATAACTACTACTGCTACTCCAAGTGTTTTTCCTTAATTTGTATTAAGTCGTCGTTTTTTAATTCTATACAGGCCGGTTACATCAAAGAAATTCTAGCAGCAAGTCAGTACAAGGAAGAATATCTTATATCTTAATGTTGGCTTTAGGAACATCACTCAACGTGGCTTACTTAACCACAGTGTTATTTGTGGAGAAGTCAGGAGCAACGAGTCATTCGGGCAGAACAAATTTAGGAGGCACTTGGAAGGAAAGCACATTGTTCCTGTGAACAGAAAGCGGAGTTTCTTTGGAAAGATTGAACAGGGACTTAAACTACAATGACTGGATATTCCCACCAACGCAGCTGTTTTCTCCAGCAAGCAACACACTCATACCTCGTAGCTTGGAGGTTCGCAGGAGTAAAGTCACACACCACTGGTGAGGAATTGGTAAAACTGACAGTCCTCGAGATGGTGAGGATAGTTTGTGAAAGCGGAGCTGCAAAGTGAACCTAAATCTCTGCCATATGACAGTTTATCGACGAATGTCGTGTGATATATAAGGTGGAAAGGTGCTCCAAGGAGTGCTGGAAAAGAGGAACGAAACTAAAATATTTATGGTTGAAAAGAATTATCCAATTTGTTCCAAAATTCTCGGATTCAAAATGATGCAAGTACCTTATCGTGCAGATATTTCTGCCAAGATTAATGTCTTGAACATTTGAATGCAGGTCGCGATCAGGCACTGGTTAGTCTGCCAGAGAAAAAAGAACATTCAAGCGGAAACTGGAACTGTGGAAAAGTAAAACTGAGGCTGGAAAGAGTGCATTATTTCCATCCTTGAGTGCACTTCTGGTCTACGAAACACTTTCATTCACCCAGGAAAAAAGTATCATCGTTGAACATATCTTCAAGCTGATCACAGAGTTTAATCACAATATTTCCTAGAATGTGATTCAATACATCTAGGTAAGAAATTCCTTCTGCATTCAACATGAAGCCTATCTGATGATATTTCCAACATCAACAAATAACAGTAGCAGCTCATAGAGATTCAGAATGACTAAAACCTTGATTAAGATTTCTGACGATAACAAAAAAGAATATTTTCATTCTGGGCCAATGTTTACAAAGAAGAGCAGATTCTTGAAGGTGAAGGTCTGATAGTGTTCATTCACTTTGTGAGGAAGTAGAGGCACCGTCTACAACAATAACATGACGCAAGATTCAGTCCGTCATCTAAATCACCTTAGTCTGAGGTGCTCGTTAAAGCCATGCAGTGCCAGGGATCTCATTAATTACTGACACGACTCTGACGATACCACAATCCATCTATTGAATAAACGTTATATTTCTTACGAATATTAGTCATGCTTTCTGTTTACTAGTCACATTAATAAAATAAACAACAAAAAGGCACAATACCGTGACTGGAACAATACACTAATAACGCACACAAAGAGAGGAGCTTACGACTACGCGTCGGTCCGACTTGGAACATTTACAAAGACTTTGTAAATGGTCCAAGTCGGACCAAGCGTCACCGTAAGCTCCCTATGCTGTGCGCGGTTATTGTGCACATTAATAAAATACTAATTTTGAGTGAGGACCGGGGGGCAGAGTATATCATGAGTGAGGACCGGGGGCAGAGTATATCATGAGTGAGGACCGGGGGCAGAGTATATCATGAGTGAGGACCTGGGGGCAGAGTATATCATGAGTGAGGACTGGGGGCAGAGTATATCATGAGTGAGGACTGGGGGCAGCGTATATCATGAGTGAGGACTGGGGGCAGAGTATATCATGAGTGAGGACCTGGGGGCAGATTATATCATGAGTGAGGACCTGGGGGCAGAGTATATCATGAGTGAGGACCTGGGGGCCAGAGTATATCATGAGTGAGGACCTGGGGGCAGAGTATATCATGAGTGAGGACTGGGGGCAGCGTATATCATGAGTGAGGAACTGGGGGCAGAGTATATCATGAGTGAGGACCTGGGGGCAGAGTATATCATGAGTGAGGACCTGGGGGCAGAGTATATCATGAGTGAGGACCTGGGGGCAGAGTATATCATGAGAGGACCTGGGGGGCAGAGTATATCATGAGTGAGGACCTGGGGGCAGAGTATATCATGAGGACCTGGGGGCAGAGTATATCATGAATGAGGACCTTGGGGCAGAGTATATCATGAGGACCAGGGGGCAGAGTATATCATGAGGAGGACCTGGGGGCAGAGTATATCATGAGTGTGGACCTGGGGGCAGAGATATCAGTGAGGACCGGGGGCAGAGTATATCATGAGTGAGACCGGGGGCAGAGTATATCATGAGCGAGGACCTGGGGGACAGAGTATATCATGAGGAGGACCGGGGGGCAGAGTATATCATGAGTGAGGACCTGGGGGGCAGAGTATATCATGAGTGAGGACCTGGGGGCAGAGTATATCATGAGTGAGGACCGGGGGCAGAGTATATCATGAGGACCTGGGGGGAAGAGTATATCATGAGTGAGGACCTGGGGGCAGAGTATATCATGAGTGAGGACCTGGGGGCAGAGTATATCATGAGGACCTGGGGGCAGAGTATATCATGAGTGAGGACTGGGGGCAGAGTATATCATGAGTGAGGACCGGGGGCAAAGTATATCATGAGTGAGGACCGGGGGGCAGAGTATATCATGAGTGAGGACCTGGGGGCAGAGTATATCATGAGTGAGGACCTGGGGGCAAGTATATCATGAGTGAGGACCTTGGGGGCAGAGTATATCATGAGGAGGACCTGGGGGCAGAGTATATCATGAGTGAGGACCGGGGGGCAGAGCATATCATGAGTGAGGACCTGGGGGACAGAGTATATCATGAGTGAGGACCTGGGGGACAGAGTATATCATGAGTGAGGACCGGGGGGGCAGAGTATATCATGAGTGAGGACCTGGGGGACAGTATATCATGAGAGAGGACCTGGGTGGCAGAGTATATCATGAGTGAGGACCGGGGGGGGCAGAGTATATCATGAGTGAGGACCTTGGGGCAGAGTATATCATGAGTGAGGACCTGGGGGCAGAGTATATCATGAGTGAGGACCGGGGGAGAGTATATCATGAGTGAGGACCGGGGCAGAGTATAGGGGCTTCAACGGAAGTCAAGTAAGGTTAGTTATGTCACACATAATAGATATATCGGCAGAGTTTTGAGTCACATCCATGAAAAACACTCATTTGGGTTGTGAATCCTTAGTGATTAACGACTCACTGAACACCGTCATAGTGCAACCTCAGTATTTCGTTACAGGATGCGGGTTTTTTTTTAGTCCTGGATTTTCCATATAAAAAAAGTATTTAGGATTTCTCTCAATTTCATTTATGGGTTTTTGTTTCTCTTGGGCCTCGTATGATCCATTCAGTTTGAGTTCAATATTTTCCAGTTCCCTCGCTAGTGTGGCATGCAAAGAGTGCGTTACACTTTATTCATCGTATGTACGCATTCCCATATAGGCTGCCTCCCAACCAGCGAACCGGGTGCTAAGGGTTTAACCATCTTTAGGGGCCCCATCGTTAAATAAGTACCTCGGTTCATTAAACAATCACAGGTGGGCCTGCCAAGTGACGAGGTGACGTGGTTTCACTCACAGTCAGCCCTTGCCAGCCTCGCATAGCCGCTGGTTGAGTACGGTTCTCTCTCTCTCTCTAAGGCTTTTGTCTTTGCCTTGATCACCGTGTGGTACACTTATAATTCAACTCTTGTACATAATAAAGATAATTGGTGAAAGAAAATACAAATAAAATACTACTGTTGTGTTTATTTCCGCTACAAACCCATTACAACCAGGTCAACAGGCCATTTATTAAGAACATAAGTAAGAAGGAACACTGCAGCAGGCCTACTGGCCCATGCGAGGCAAGTCAAAGTCTCCCACCGGCCCAAGCAAATGCCCCGACCCAGCCAGGTCAGGTTACATTCACTTAAGGAAGGAGCACGGCATCTGACCTAGTAGCACAAACTAGTCAGGTCTAACTCACAACCACCCGCACCCACTCATATATTTATCTAGCCTATTTTTAAAACTACACAACGTTTTAGCCTCTATAACTGTACTCGGGAGTTTGTTCCACTCATCGACAACTCTATTACCAAACCAATGCTTTCCTATATCCTTCCTGAATCTGAATTTATCCAACTTAAAGCCATTGCTGCGAGTCCTGTCAATACTAGATATTTTTAGCACGCTATTTACATCACCTTTATTTATTCCTGTTTTCCATTTATACACCTCAATCATATCCCCCCTAATTCTACGCCTTTCTAGAGAGTGGAGATTCAGGGCCCTCAGTCTATCCTCATAGGGAAGATTTCTGATACATGGAATCAACTTAGTCATCCTCCTTTGTACGTTTTCCAGAGCATTTATATCCAATCTGTAATACGGTGACCAAAACTGTGCAGCATAATCAATCTCTCTCTCTCCCTCTCGTTTCAGCAACACAACAGTGACAACACTACAATAATCCTCACTACACAACACTGTAGTAATTTTCTGGTTCAGCGCTTCTTTTGATTATAATAATAATGTAATAATCTTCACTACACAACACTACAGTAATCTTCACTACACAACACTACAGTAATCTTCACTACACAACACTACAGTAATCTTCACTACACAACACTACAGTAATCTTCACTACACAACACTACAGTAATCTTCACTACACAACACTACAGTAATCTTCACTACACAACACTACAGTAATCTTCACTACACAACACTACAGTAATCTTCACTACACAACACTACAGTAATCTCCACTACACAACACTACTACAATCTTCACTACACAACACTACAGTAATCTTCACTACACAACACTACAGTAATCTTCACTACACAACACTACAGTAATCTTCACTACACAACACTACAATAATCTTCACAACACTACTACAAATCTTCACTACACAACACTACAATAATCTTCACTACACAACACTACAGTAATCTCCACTACGCAACACTACAGTAATCTCCACTACACAACACTACTACAATCTTCACTACACAACACTACAGTAATCTTCACTACACAATGTAGCAACATTCAATATACTGAGGATATATACGTTGAGGATATACAGACTGTATATATTGATGGTGATCTAGGTGAAAGTACTGCATAATAATAATTCCAAGGTCACTTAATTTAGACAAACATCATATTATGTGGTAGTGGTGAAGGAACTCTCCAGAGATACAAGTTAACAATCTTCTCTTGGTAATTGTGTTTAATCTAGTTTATATTTGTAAGTTGAGTGTCCATACATGGCTGAGTTCAAAAAGCGATGGTGGGTGTGGCTGGTGGAAGCCATCTTCCTTCTGGTTGTGGCCACCGACTTAGCCTGCCTCATATATGGAAAGTACGAACTAGATCGACCTATTGATAATAACCAAAAAGATCCTACCGTCGTTAAAGCTTCTGATAAGTTTTACAAGTACCTTGAGGATGCTGATAAATTTATAACTGTTGATAAAGTAATATTTGG
The DNA here is from genome assembly GCA_009830355.1 of Cherax destructor. Classification (NCBI taxonomy): domain Eukaryota; kingdom Metazoa; phylum Arthropoda; class Malacostraca; order Decapoda; family Parastacidae; genus Cherax; species Cherax destructor. The sequence goes on from WNWK01002077.1 coordinate 169,926, forward strand.
CAACGAATTAACAGATGATGACACAAAAGAAGTTGAATCATCTTTAAAGACATGTACCATCACACTCGCTACTGTGGTAGCAATTTGGATTTTTAGTTTCGTTGCCCCAACGTTCGGTTTTACCTTCATGCAGATTTGGGTGTTGTATGCTGGCTTCTGGGCAGATGATGATGTGGAAAAAGCTGTTGTGGTCCTTCAGTACATTCAGGTTCGCCTTCCAATGCATGCATTTAAATCCCTGGAGCCACAAGATATGGTATGGTCTGAAGGATCACTATTTTGGTGGTGGGAAGTAAAAGTAATTTTTATGTACGCTGCTGCTTGCTTCTCGATTTACAACTACTTACGCAGAAGTCTTCTCTCCAGCACTCCACAAGATGTGGAGTCTGGTCCTGCACTGGATGATGTCAGGACCTCTCCAGAAAATGTGGAGTCTGGTCCTGCACTGATAATGTCAGGACCTCTCCATAAGATGTGGAGTCTGGTCCTGCACTGGATCATGTCAGGACGCCTCCCGTCAACACCAGGGTACGAAGGTTCCTGGTGTTCTTACATCGACTATTCGTGACCCATCTATCAAGACGCAGATCTACAAGTTGGACTACCAATCAGCTGGCACTCCAGTCCTCTACGTTACAAGACCAGCTGGCACTACAACCCTCCCGTGGACTTGTATGGCAGGCTCTTCAATCCTTTGCCTCCCTTATGAGGGTTCAACCACCACCTGCCAGACAACCTCTCCAGGTGTGATCATCTTTGACGAATATTAAGTATTAAAAAAAGTTATTTTTGGCGAGATATTTTGAGCCATATTCACGGTAATCTTTATATTATTGATGGTGAACGGTATTTTTTTTTATTTTTGAAGAATATTGATCTTTTATTTTATTTTGATTTGAGGAATACTGATATTTTATTTTATTTTGATTTGAGGAATACTGATCTTTTATTTTATTTTGATTTAAGTGTATAATAACATATCAGGCAGAATGGAGAATAGGGACGTGCGGCACGAGAGAGATGTTTGTGTGGATCTATTGTTGACCTGTTATTTAAGACGTGAATCAAGGGTTTGGTAGAGTGAGTAGAATGATAGTAGAGATGTAGTTATGCGAATGTATGGAAGAAACTACAAGACCAGAGAGATGGTCATGTCGATGACCCATAAAAGACTTAACGCATGCGGCTTTTAATACAATAATAATCAGAGGACAGTGTTGTGATGGTAGGGATGAATTCTTACGAGACCAGAAAGGCGAAGTCTGAGACAGTAACTTGACAAGTAAATGTTTAGTGAAGTAGCAAACTGTGACGTGATACTTAATAGTGTAATGTGACAGTGTTGTGAGAAACTGTACTTTGTTATGCAGGCTAAATTACCGAGTGTTATGCAAGGTATTAGTCTGATGAAAAGTACCTTTGTTATACAATTAACGAACAGAGTTAAGATTTGTTAGACTGGAGATATAGAGAGGGCAAGGAGCAGGAGATTACACAGGAGGGGAGAATTTGGCAGAGATCAAAGTCCGTGTAGCATATGAGCTGAGTTTATCACATGGGAAGACTAACCGGTGCTAGACAGCGATCTGCCAAGAGTTGAAGTTTCCAGGAAAACTGATAAAAGTAAAGGAGACACAGAGAAATAAAAACAATGTTCTAGACTAGGGGAGCGTGGTGGGAGGGGTAGTTAATTTACATGTCACTGTACATTAAAAGGATGTAGCAGAGTGATGGACATGTACGTGAAGGAAGGGAAGCAAAGACTTACATTCCCATTCAGATTTAAACTTGACTTAAGGAGCAACATTGTTAACATCAAAGTTGAATGTTAATGTAACTTTTTGCTTGCTAACCTTGATACCCATCGCTCAACTACAACTTTTGTTTTTGTGTTTATTATGTGGCCGTGCACAGTGGCGTGTATATTTACTACTATTCTCACCATGCTCACTATTTCAACAATTGTCTTCTTACTTCTCTCTTAAACCCTCACCTCCGCATTTGTCACTCTTATTCTCTTAACTGCAAATTTACATTCTTCTCAAATCGTACTCTTGTTTTGGCTAGTCTTCCAATTCCATAAACTCTGCCTTTTCACGCTCTAAGTGGACTTTCTTCTTTGCCAAACTTTCTAATCTTGTGAAATCTTCTGTATTTTTGCCTTCTCTATACTTTCAGTCTCCTAAATCTAAACTTACTGGTGGGATTTGAACTCATGGCAAGACGAGACCCAAAACTAACAGGCCAATGTGCTAACCACTCAGCCAGCTGGCCAAATTTTAACACTCAATTATTATGGGTTCAAAACCCCACCGTTCCGTGGTTTGTTTGCATCGTGTTATGATTTCCTTGGTAATATGATAATAATAATATCTTATTTACTACAAGTACATGTACAAGGTATACAGACCATAACTGACATCAGTAACATACTACTATATAGAAAGCCGCTTGTTATGCTGAGCATTTCCCGCAAATTAGGTCAGTTTTGTCCCAGGATGCGACCCACACCAGTCCACTAACACCCAAGTACCTATTTTACTGATGGGTGAACAGAGACAACCGGTGTAAAGAAACACGTCTGATGTTTCTACTCTGGCCTAATAGGGAAATCAGATCAAACAAAAATGATCCTAAATGGATGAACAATAGATTAAAACATCTCATTGGTCAAAAGAGAGGCATATATAGGCGAATCAAAAGAGGAGAGGGGAAATTAAGTAATCAATATATTCAGTTAAAGAGAAATAAAAAAAGGAATAAGAAAAGTAAAAAGAGACTATGAGGTTAAAGTTGCAAGAGAATCGAAGACTAACCCAAAAGGATTTTTTCAGGATAGACTGAGGGCCCTGAATCTGCACTCTCTGGAAAGGCGTAGAATTAGGGGGGATATGATTGAGGTGTATAAATGGAAAACAGGAATAAATAAAGGGGATGTAAATAGCGTGCTAAAAATATTGACAGGACTCGCAGCAATGGTTTTAAATTGGAAAAATTCAGATTCAGGAAGGATATAGGAAAGCACTGGTTTGGTAATAGAGTTGTGGATGAGTGGAACAAACTCCCGAGTACAGTTATAGAGGCTAAAACGTTGTGTAGTTTTAAAAATAGGCTAGATAAATATATGAGTGGGTGCGGGTGGGTGTGAGTTAGACCTGACTAGCTTGTGATACTAGGTCAGATGCCGTGCTCCTTCCTTAAGTGAATGTGACCTGACCTGGCTGGGTTGGGGCATTGGCTTAAGCCGGTGGGAGACTTGGACCTGCCTCGCATGGGCCAGTAGGCCTGCTGCAGTGTTCCTTCTTTCTTATGTTCTTAAGTTGCAAATTAACGTTATGAATATATAGGTCGCCATATAGATTAGTGATAGGATTTTGTGTCACTGCCAAAACAATTTAAGAACCTCTGTCCTAGGAGAATAAGTAAGTTGCATGCCAAAACAGCTCATTTTTACGGAACCAAGTTGATTGGATAACAAAATTCACTAGCTTGATCATTATTATACTAATCCAAACTAATAGCTAAACCCACCAGGGTCATACAGCGCTGCAGGGTAGGGGGTGTGAACTGTGAATATGCTTGATCAGAAACTAGCAAGGGTGGAGAGTATAACGGAGGTAGATTTGCAAGGTCAGTGAGGAGGGATAGACGAGGTATAATCAAAGGCTGTGTGATAAATCTATTGCTGTCAAATAGCCAAAGAGGTAATCAATGTCAAAGATGGGGTCTTAGCCTGAGCAAAAGATTAATATAGCAGCAGAGGCACTTCTTGCCGCCGATCACACTGAGGCATCTAAATACTCTATTCACATAATTCGCTTCTCTCTCTCTCTCTCTACACAAATTAATCATGGTGACGTAAATGGTTTTTTGTGTCTATGCAGTTTAATCGGGAGTAATAGAAAAGCTCTTTACATTTATTTATAAAATGGTCACCTTGCACAACACTCCACAGCTTTATTTATACAGAGAGAGAGAGAGAGAGAGAGAGAGAGAGAGAGAGAGAGAGAGAGAAGAGAGAGAGAGAGAGAGAGGTATTTACAGAATAATTAGAAACTAAGAATAACTATATTATGAAATAAAAGGTCTGTTTTAATCAAAGGTGCTCTTGGCTTGGCTGATAGCGTCCTTATCTCATACACTGAAGGTTAGGGGATCAGTCCCAGCACTGATGAAATGCTGGGCATATTTTCTTACACCTGTTTCCCCTGTTCATAAAGTAGTAAGTAGGTACCTGGTTGTTAGAAGACTGTTTTGGGTCGCATCCTGGGGAACAAGATTAATCTCAGTTGCCGGAAATGTTCTGCATAACCAGGGACTTTCTATATAGTATATCAATGATGCCGGCTACGTCTCTAATAGTTATATCATGAAGTTGTAGATTTTTTTTTCGACACATCGGCTGTTTCCCACTGAGGCAGGTGATTCGAAAACAAAGAAGCACTTTCACCATCACTCACTCCATCAGTCTTGCCAGAGACGAGCAGATTACACAGTCCACCCTTTCTTCAGAGTGCAGGCACTGTACTTCCCACCTCCAGGACTTAAGTCTGGCTAACCGGTTTCCCTGAATCCCTCCATAAATTATTATTAAAATGGAGTCCTCAGTAGTACAGATGAACCACAAAAGACGTAAGTGATTGCATATACAAAGCAACCCAAACTCCTACTGAAGACACATTCAATTACTAATGTAGATAATTAGACACATATGCAACACTTGGGTATCTTTATTGAGGAAACGTTTCGCCACACAGTGGCTTCATCAGTCCATACAAAGAAGAAAGGTGAAGAACAGTAGTAGTTTGAGGTAATCAGTCCCAGAAAGGTGAAGAACAGAAGTAGTTTGAGGTAATCAGTCCCACAAAGGTGAAGAACAGGAGTAGTTTGAGGTAATCAGTCCCAGAAAGGTGAAGAACAGAAGTAGTTTGAGGTAATCAGTCCCACAAAGGTGAGGAACAGGAGTAGTTTGATAGCCTTAAACTCCTGTTCTTCACCATTCTCCTTTGTATTGGAATGATGAAGCCACTGAGGCGAAACGTTACCACAGTAAAGATACCCAAGTGTTGTACATGTGTCTAATTTATCAACTTGTCGGTTCTCTGAACCATTTATCTACATTACTAATCTAATTCTACATAGTGCCAATATAAAAGTATAGCACGGAGGGGCCCAGAAAATACTACATAAAACTTCTTGGATCCCTCAGGGACGTCCCTAAGTAATACGAAACCTTAATTTCACTAATAACCCGCAATTAGGAGAGGAACCTTTTGACAATGTTTGGGTCCATCCTGGACTATTGTAAAGTCACAATTGAGAGAGAAAAAGCAGAGAAGATCAGAAAAGAAATTGAGAGGAAGAAGGGGGAAGAGGGAAGTGGATGAAGTGGAGATAGTAATAACAACAGTAACAGTAGTAGTAGTAATAGAGGTAGTAATGACAAAGACCCTCCCAGGTGCCTCTTGTTTTATTTGTCATCCCGAAATCCATTGCTGAAAGGAAAATTAAAGTGGAAATATACGGTTAGGCTCTGACTCGTCTTCGTCAATGAAGCCTAAATAAAAAATAAAATCCCTTACTCCTTCGCCATTCTTCCTAGATATCTTGCACAGTTACAACTGTATATAAAACTTAATGTCTCATATAGACGACCTTTACGCTTATTTAGGTGCCATTCATTCTTTACTGTCTTCCTAACACATGTCGCTTCTTTTATCAGTTTTTTTTTTTGCTTTAATCTGCGGAGATGCAGAAACCAGTTGGGGTTTTCTCATCCATTAACTTTACAATTCATGAACATCAGTATTCCAAATCTCTCGAGTATAACTTTCAATCTGCACATTTTCCAAAGCTCTACAGATGCAGTGAATGATAGTAATTTGTATTACTAATAGCAATTCACTCACTTATTATCTTCTCTTCTTAAAATCAGCAATTTGCCGCCTGAGGCAATTTAGGCAAGCAGACTGGGTGTTATACCTGTTTTCCTGCTATTCCTTCTAATTATGCATGTTCTCTCTACATCCATTCATCCACCTAATGAATCCCACAGGATGTGATCTCTTGTTGTGCCTGACTATGCAAGACAGTTCGCTTGAAATGAGCTAGGTGATGCTATTGTTACAAAAGCACTGTACAAGCGAGACTGCATAAAAGGACAGGTCTGTGCATTCTGCTTATATGTATTTATTCGTTTGCAAACAAGACCATACACTATCCTGCAGGTATCCTTGCAAACTTTCAGCATCTTATCGACGCCTATCTAGTGGTATTATTCAAATCTAGGTCGTTTGGCGATGATTCAATTACTTTGTTGCCTAGGTATTTGTTCCATCCACTTTAGTCATCAGTCGATGCATATCTCTGGACTTCTGGTTCCTTGTGATAGTTTGCATTCATCTATATATATATATAGTATATATATAGTATATATATATATATATCATATATATATATATATATATATATATATATATATCGTGCCGTTAGGTAAAACTGGTCAATTACAGAACTATTTAAAATTATAAATTTAAAATTTTTACCAAAACTGAACCTACCTAACCTATTATAGCGCAATTTAATTAGCTACCCAATAAATATATTAAATACTTTACAATAATTAATAATAAAAAATACAATGAATATATTTCGTTATTAGAATATTTGATATGATACACAAATTTTAATTGTCTTATATAAAAGATATTATAAAATATTATATTATATATATATATATATATACATACAATGGAACCTCGGTTCTCGAACAGCTCAATACTCGAACAGTTCGGTACTTGAACGATTTGTTCAGTAAAAAAAAAATAGCTTGGTAGAGTCGACCGTTTGCTTGGCACTCGACCAAACAAACACGACCTGTCAGAACGTCGCTCAGTCCAAAACTCTGCTGAACTTCACTGTAAACTATTTCATGTTTCTTCGCATTTTTGGGTGGTTTTTTTATATTATTTGTATAAATAAGTCACCATGGGGCCTAAGAAGATTAGTGATAACAGCCAAACAAAAAGAAAATTGGTTATTGTGTAGTTGCGCTGATGTAAACACTGGTTCCGCCTCTCCATATAATATGCCTTTGATTAATAATTTTGACGCCTTTATTGTGCTTCTAGGTTATCTATCGTGTTTCTGATATCAAGTTGAATAAATGTAGATAGATAACCTTCATTATAATATTAGCATAATTTCACATTGTATTCGCACCACCGCTAGTATCAGGCTATCAAGATGACTCATCAGATACTGAATGCTCCTCCTACTGGCCCCTCCCTCTCTCTCCTACAGCTCCTCCCATTTCCATTTTGAATTTTTATTCACACAAAAAATTGATTTACTGTTATGCAGACTACTGCATTATTGAAAAAAATGGAATAAATAATATCAGCGCATTTGTGAAAGCATACTAGACTAGCCAGATGACGTGTATTAGACGCGTGACGTGATTTGATTACTGTTGAACATCAGAAAAACATCGAACATTTCCGCTTCTTTGAGCTCAATTTCAAGGTACTTTTATTTTGTAAATCATTCAAAATCATCTCTATTTCTGTAGTATATCTTTCATTCTATCAAATAAGACCACGAAAACGAGGATACAATCATAAATACCATACGAAAATACACCGCAAAGTCGCTGTAAGTGTATTTTTGTGGTCCGAAACGGATTAATCTAATTTACATTATTTCTTATGGGAAAATTTCGTTCGGTACTCGAGCAGATAGGTACTCGAACAGCCTTCTGTTACGAATTAAGTTAGAGTACCGAGGTTCCACTGTATATTGTAAATAATGTATGAATTTGCTACATAAATTTAACCAGCTATTTTTTTTAAGTGGTCATTGCGACTGTTATTGGTCGAGGTTTATAGCACAACCGGGTACTTCAGGCTTCACAACCGGGCACTTCAGGCTTCACAACCGGGCACTTCAGGCTTCACAACCGGGCACTTCAGGCTTCACAACCGGGCACTGCAGGCTTCACAACCGGGCACTGCAGGCTTCACAACCGGGCACTGCAGGCTTCACAACCGGGCACTTCAGCTTCACAACCGGGCACTTCAGGCTTCACAACCGGGCACTTCAAACTTCACAACCGGGCACTTCAAACTTCACAACCGGGCACTTCAAACTTCACAACCGGGCACTTCAGGCTTCACAACCGGGCACTTCAGGCTTCACAACCGGGCACGTCAGGCTTCACAACCGGGCACTGCAGGCTTCACAACCGGGCACCTCAGGCTTCACAACCGGGCACTTCAGGCTTCACAACCGGGCACTTCAGGCTTCACAACAAATACTGGAGTTAGTGAAAACGACTGAACAGATTCGCTGGTGTGCTTTTAAATTTCTACCATAATTGTCACTACCGTTATGCGTGGATGCAGGAAGAAATTTACCAGAGTTAAAAGGCAAGTACTCTGCCCCGGTCCTCACTGTATCTGGAAAACTAAGCAGACCTGACTACAGTGACAAAGAAGTTGGACTTTCTGTTAACAAATTTGCTTTAGGTGTGTTGAACCGTTTTACTATCTATCCCTTCAGTAAGGATTGATGTCTTGCACACATAATCCCACATAAGACAAAAGTTTAAGTTCGGATTCTCTGTTTATTGTTCTATTCAAGGTTTGTCTTTATTCAATACTGATGTCTAAATTTGTAAGGCCTTGACTGACAGCCTCTCTCTTATTGCCTCTTTTTTTTTAATCAGATAAAGGGTTGCATCTGTAGCCGGTGCTATAAAATCTTGTTTTTTGTTCATTACTTAGGCCTACAGGGAAGACAGCCTTTTTCTATGACTTTGCACAAGTTGAAGTGGTCCCCGCAAAGTTATATTTTGTTCCTGGTAACCATTACAGAACTTACCTCTGTTCTGTCCCCAAGTATGCAGTTATTCCTTCATGTAATTTTACTATTGCTTTTGCAAGCCCCATTCATCACGATTCCAATTAGACATCCTAAAAATACCTGCGGTTTCTAAAACAAGCCGGATAATGTTCATAGGATGTCTTGTCATTCCACATCTCAGTTTGTAACTGGTTTCTCTATCCCGGTACGTGATTCAGATAATTTTCTTGGCCTTCTTTTATTGCCCTATGTTATGGAAATCTGAAACAGTTCTCAATTATGTTGTTAATTGTGTTTATGAATGTTTTATTGTAGGTAGACGATTGTCCGTGTAGTTATCTATTTCTCTTCAGTGAAAAAAAGCTGTCGTGTTAATCAGTTTTATTTTTTATTTTTATTTTGTATTTTCATCATCATCCTACGTAGCAAAAATTGCTGCCATGAGTAAAGCTGGCAAGACATGTGCAACAGTTAAGCATTTCTATTCGAAAGTTTTCAGTCGAGTACAGAAAACTTGGCAGAAGCAGTTGTTTTGAGGTGGTCAGTCCCTCAGCCTGTAAGAGAGTTTTGTTACATAGACTGTTACAATCTGAAGTTAAAGCGACAGTATGGAACCAAACTCTTCTCCAGGATGAGGGACTGACCACCTCAAAAGCACGCCTTCAAGGGTGATGGACTGATTACATCGTCTTCTCATCTATACTGTTTCTGCCAATTTTTCTGTACTCAACTGAAGAAGCCTACTGTGAGGTTGAAAAATATCGGAATAAAGATGCTTAACCATTGCACATGTGTCTTACTTACCAGCCTGTCTGTATTGTATACCATTTTAATGTTCTCAAGTGAAGCTAATTCTTAAATCGTTGGTCTTCTTTATTACGTTCCATTTATCTCCTGGTCTCAGCTTTAGTAACATCTATTAATTTACCTCACTTTACATGCACGCTTTATCTTACGTTTCCTCCCTCCTGGGAAAGTACCAGTGATTTAGTCTTGATCCTCACCATTTACATGTCCGGAGTCTCACATATCTACTACCAGTAAACGCTCTCTGTTCCATGAACATTTTCAATCACAGTTGAATGCTACGGCAATATATACCGACGATTTGAAATCCCCTGTTAGGGCAGAGTAATCGCCTCTTTTCCAGATCAAGTAATCCAAAGTCATTTACTTGAACTCGCCAGAATTTTTTAAACTGAGTTGTATGCAGTGTTCACGGCCGTCGTATACATGGTTCCAGTATGCATAATTTCTCGTCGTTGTCTTGCGCATTGCAACTATGTCCACTACCTCATTTATCATTTCATACCCTAAAATAACATTATAATCTAGAAACTTTATATTCTAATGATAGGAGAAATAAACTCAGAGGCTCATCGGCTGGTTTTGCAGTTCATAACCTGCCATCTTCCACAAGGGTGTCCCCGTTTCTGACTTTTTCTAGTAATCCCACAATGGCTTTGTGGCTTCTTCAGTCCTAATACAGAGATAACTAACAAAAGAGAATACATAGTGGCAGGAGTCAGGTGGAAAGCCGTGAGGGAAGTAGTAGAGGTAGTAGTATTGTGGCGAGATAGGTTGCGACCTGATAACATCATGTTACAGCTATCTCCAGAATGGGAAATATCCTGCTGATTATCAATTTGGATATAGTGTAACTTCCGGAATTTTGATAAGTTTTGTTGGCGATGGTATGAATCAATAACCGAAAAGCTCTTTTTCATGAAACCAAAGATGTGATTCTGGGTATCATCCTTAGTGGCCCAGAGGAAGACAGGAGATATAATGCTGGGGAAACAGGTGTACACAAGGACATGCAAAACCCAAAGTTACAAACTAGTAATACCACCGGAGATAGTAAACAAGGGGATGCCTCAAGGAATAGTGAAGATAAAATACCAGAAAATACTGTTGAAGAACCATTGTTAATACAAGTGGTGAAGATAGTAAAGACAAAACACGCACCAGTAGGGAATGCAGCCACGAAAAACCAAGGCAAACAGAAATCAGACCAATGCAAATCCTATGCCTTGGGTATCTGCATTCATGGAATATCTGGAAAAATGATGGGACGTGCAACTTTGACCACCCCAGAATAAGCCGTACCCATATGACAGCAGGAGAATGCAACCTTTCTTCCTGTAAGATTTTAGATCCTGAAATGTGTCACTTCAGATTTCGTTCGGATTTTTAACCAAAGAAAGGCAGGGCGTCTTCGAGGACTGTGCCTTATTGCCATTGGGGTCCTCAATCTTGTCCCCCAAGATGCGACCCACACCAGTCGACTAACACCCAGGTACCTATTTTCTGCTAGGTGAACAGGACAGGTGTAAGGAAACGCGTTGAAATGTTTCCACTCCGCGGGGTATCGAACTCGGGTCCTCCGCGTGTGGAGCGAGAGCTTTGCCAGCCAGGCCACGGGAAAGACAGGAAAAACAATGCTATAACTAATATTGTCAGGTACACAACGTAAAGGTGACAAGAAGATACAGAAATGACAGAAATCGTACACCAACTCAAATCACTTCTGGAGCGGTTATTAGTGCCAGGAAATTTGTGTCAGGAAAAAAAAAACCCACCCACATGCCATCAATACAACATTCATCTTTGCAGATATACAGGGTCTAAAGCCAGCAACGAACATCAAAATACCTTTCATTCGTGGACTGCTTACAGAGTCAAACGCAATGTTCATGGTTTTCGGACCCACAAAGGATAACTTTGACAATGAAATATGGAACCCAGGTTATAACCTATACAGATGCGACAGTGAACAGGCAAGACGGGTGGGATTGGCCTGTACGTCACAGTCACTGATAAGCTTGGAACTACTAAATGCCTCAAATGATGTAGCTGAAACCTGGTCATTGTGGTGGTATAAAAGCCTCCGGATGCAACGTCCCAACAACTCCAGGAACAGCTTTGAAAATTTATAACAGTCTAGAAAATCTTCCAGCTCCTGTCCCAAACATCTTGCTCCTGGGGGGACTTCAACCTAAGGCACCTAAAATGGAGGAATGTAGCAGATGCTGTAGCAGAGATAACACCAGGAGGCAGCTCAGATGAACACATACACAAGCTTTTAAATTTCTGCACCAAATTTACCTTAATTAAACCAGCAAATAATAGAGCCAACAAGACTGGAGAATACACTGGATCTCATCTTCACTAACAATGATGATCTGATACGAAATATTACAATATTAAAAACAATATACTCAGATCACAACATAATAGAGGTTCAGACATGTGTGTGCTGGGCCCCAGACCAATATGTAATCAGTCACGAGGACCCTTCACCAAATTCAACTTCAATAAAAAAACATAGTTGGACCAAGTCAACCAGGTCCTAAATGAAATAAGATGGGAAGATGTCCTAAGCAACACGAATCCAAACCTTTGTCTAGAAAAAATTAACTCGAGGTATGCTCAAGGCATATTCCTTTAAGGAAAAGGAAGAGAAGATGTTAACTAGAGAGAGAGAGGCGGTCCCTATACAGGCGAAGGCGAAGAATAACAGTGACTAAAAGAGGCCAATATATCTGTAATACGAAAGGAGGCACTGGTCAGAGAAATAGCAAACAACGAACTTAAGCTAAAGCAATCTTACAGGAGACATGAAAGACAGGAAGAACGAAAATCCGAAAATTAAATTAAAAGAACCCCAAAATATTTTTTTTTTATGCCAAATCGAGAGATCCAGTATTGGGCCCCTACTTAGAAGAAAATGTCCTACATAGATGACAGCAAGAAAATGAGTGAGCTGCTCACGTCCCAACATGACTCAGTTTTTAGCGAGCAACTAACCAGTCTAAGAGTCGAAGACCTAAATTAATTTTATATGAGCAAAACTCAGAATTTGGTAGATTCAAACCTATCTCGTGTTATCCTAACACCACATGACTTCGAAAAGGCGATAAATGACATGCCCATGCACTCTGCCCCAATGCCCAGACTCGTGAAACTCCATGTTCATCAAGATCTGCAAGCCCCTATCATGTGCTTTTAACATTCTATGGAAAGGGAGCATGGATAGAGGTCATCCCACAGCTCCTAAAATCAACAGACATAACCCTACTCCACAAAGGTGATTACTTATGCAATAGCAAAGAACTACAGACCGATGGCGTTAACATCCCATATCATAAAAATCTTTGAAAGGGTTCTAAGAAGCAAGATCGCCACTCATCTAGATTCCCATCAGTTATACAGCCCAGGGCAACATAGGTTTAGAGCAGGTCTCTCATGGCTGTCCCAACTATTCGACCACTACAACAAGGTCCTGGATGCTCTAGAAGACAAAAACGAAGATGTAGTATAAACAGACTTTGTGAAAGTCTTTGACAGGTGTGACCATGGTGTAATAGCGCACAAAATGCATAATGAAGGAATAAGAAGAAAAGTTGGTAGATGGATCTATAATTTAATAACAAAAATATAACACAGTAGTAGTAAACAAAGTAAAGTCTGAGGCGGCTACGGTGAAAAGTTCTGTTCCACAAGGCACAGTACTCGCTCCCATCCTCTTCCTCATCCCCGTATCTGAAATAGACAAGGATGTAAGCCACAGCACCGTGTCATCTTTTGCAGATGACACCCGATTTTGCATGACAGTGTCCTCCATTGAAGACACCGCAAGACACCAGGCGGACATCAACCAAATCTTTAAATAGGCTGCAGAAAACAATATGAAGTTCAATGAAGAGAAATTTCAATTACTCCGATATGGAAAACGTGAGGAAATTAAAACTATTTCGAAGTATAAAACAAATTCCAACCACACAATAGAGCGAAACACTAATGTAAAGGACCTGGGAGTGATAATGACAGAGGATCTCATTTTCAAAGACCACAACATTGTATCAATCGCATCTGCTAGAAAAATGACAGCATGGATAATGAGAACCTTCAAAACTAGGGACGCCAAGCCCATGATGACACTCTTCAGATCGCTTGTTCTATCTAGGCTGGAATATTGCTGCACACTATTAGTACCTTTCAAAGCAGATGAAATTATTGACCTAGAAAATGTACAGAGAACCTTCACGGCACACATAACTGCGATGAAACACCTAAATTACTGGGAACTGTTGAAGTTCCTCGACCTGTACTCCTTAGAACGCAGGCGGGAGAGATTCATATTTATATACATCTGGAAATTCCTAGAGGAATTCCTAACAAACTTGCACACGAAAATCATTCCCTATGAAAGCAAAAAACTCTGCAGGCGATGCAACATCCCCGTAATGAAAAGCAGGGGTGCCATTAGCATGATAAGAGACAACACAAAAAGTGTCAGGAGCCCAAGACTATTCAACTGCCTCCCAGCATACTTAAGGGGGATTACCAATATACCCTTGGCTGTCTTCAAGAAGGCTATGGACAGACACCTAAAGTCAGTACCTGATCATCTGGGCTGTGATTCGTATGTCGGTTTATGTGCGGCCACCATGAGGCCTGGTCACAGACCGAGCCGCGGGGGCGTTGACCCCGGAAATCTTCTCTAGATATACTCCAGGTAACACAGTAGGGTAGCAGCATACGGCTTGTGTCACCGAGGTTATTAAATAACAAATCATTATTCCATCCTTTCAGTTAGCAATCCATGAATACCAGGCAGTTCCTACTGACTGTTTACAGCCTTGCCATGAGAGTGACGGAGGATGCTGGGAGCGTAGAGAGGTAAGCTCACTTCGTAACACTATTCTTATGCATTAACTATTTGGAACGTCGTAGTTCAGAAGTCGCCTTTAAAAGAATATGAGGTTTATTCCTTTAAGAGGAGGGATATATGAGAGAGCCTCCTGGCATCTGCTGAGCTTGTTCATCTGGCAATAGATACTGGAGAGTTAGTCTATTGTGGGCAGTATTATTTTCGTCTGTGTACTCTGAGGTGGAATGGGAGTTGAAGTGCGACTTCCGTGTCTGCATTTCTTATCCTTGGCTTAACTTATACCGAAAGAAATGTAGATTTTTGTTCATAATTTTACAGTTGTGAAAGGTTTTCCTATCATTTTCTAGGTAATGGAAACATGTGGCATGACTGATCGTCTTAGAGAATTTCCTACCCTCGCAGCTCGAGATGAGAACAGTTCTTTGTTGACTGGATGGTACACCTGGCTGCAAGCAAGACAGCAAATAGGCCACTCAGACACAGAACACAGTGTTCCAATCCAGTTCAAGGTGTTACATACATGACCTGTATCATATCTCTCCATAATAATGGTCGAGGACTGACAAAGAGAACCAGGTTTGGCTAATTTAGAATTCGTGAAATATCCTCTCAGTTTTTAGGTGGAAAATCCCCTTTCCCTCATCTTTCCCCGTTGCGTCCACTGAGCATTTTACAATTCATTTAGCAAGTGGAAGACCACCCTAAGATAAAAGATAAGATTTTGTTCGGATTTTTAACACCGGAGGGTTAGCTACCCAGGATAAGCCATTGGGTTTCCAATCTTGTCCACCAGGATGAGACCCACACCAGTCGATTAACGCCCAGGTACCTACTTGCTAGGTGAACGGGACAACAGGTGTAAGGAAACACGCCCCACCCCTGCACAGAAGCCCTCCAAAGTTTCCTCAGCACTGGTGAACATCCCTCCAGATGGATCGAAAAAACTGGAACCGACCTCCGCATGAATCGCATGAACCTGGTGTCTACTCTATCTTGTTCCTCCTGTCCTCTTCAGTACTTTGGAGAAACTGGCCGATCTCTTTCTGACAGACTCAGGGAGCACAAAAATAGTGTTATGCTTGCCGACACTAATAATGCTCTTTTCTGTCATGTCAGAGATCACAGTCATCCTATTGATTGTTGGTCTGCTAAAACTGTCTACCCTACGTCCAACTTTCACAGTCGCCGTCTGGTTGAATCCTCCCTTACACAACTTTCCCTGTATGAATCTTAGCCCTGGCTTTGTCTCTGTTGATGCTTTCCTCTTCCATTATATTGTTAAATGCTCCAAACTTCAGAACACCAGTGACTTAACCTGATTCCTTCCCCTTCTATCTCTCCCCCCTTCTCCTCTTTCTCCTTTGGGTTTTCTTTCTTTTCTTTTGCCTTGTATTTGTCCTTTATTTTATTTTCATTTTTTCACCCACTATGTTCTTGTCCCTACCCTATGCGGGCCGCCAGCTTCATTGCAGTGCTCATTTCCTAGAATATGACTGACTCCACTACTACTACCACTACTACCTCCATTATTACCCCTCCACCACTTTCTTGTGCCCTCCCATGTCTGCCTGCCTATAAATACCCCTTCCACCTGTCCTTCGTGTTAGTGTGACTTTGTAAATGGTCCAAGTCGGACCGAAACGTCGTCGTAAGCTCTTCTCTTTTTATATGTGCGGGTTGTGTGTGTACATGATCTATGTCAAGTAAGGCAACAGCGGCACTTCCCCGCTCCATGGGATATTATCCCATTCCTCCATTTTCCCCCAAAACTCTTCTTAAATCTCAACCAAACGGGATGCCTTAAGCTGTATTGATAACTTAGTCACACAACACTGACAAATTATTTACGTTGATGGTTCCGTACACCAATCCACTGGTGCAGCTGGTAGTGCTGCTGTCGTCATACAGAGTGATGGCTCTCAAAGAAATTGGAGCACGCATCAATAACTGGGCCTCTACCCTTCAGACAGAACTGTTTGCCATACTCCTTGCACTCAAATGCGTCCATGTATTTGGATGACACTAATTGTAACTGATTCTCTGTCATCCATAAATGCTCTCAACTCATTCAGTATAAATTGTGGCATGCTTGTGTCAGAAGCCAGACACAGGTATTTTAAGATTGTGGACAGTGGAGTCAGAGTGCACATGCTGTGGATTCTATCTCACATTGGTCTCCAGATGCATGATAGAACTGATGAAAGAGCTAAGTTGTCTGCTTTCAAAGAGGGAGTAGATTACTATCTTGGGTTGTCAGTTAGCAGTTTAAGAGCAATAATACAAAAAAAACTTCAATTGAACTTTATTGACTTAAGACTCAGGGAGACTGACACCAGTCATTCCATCGGTCATCATTCTATCATGCAGGAGGAGCCACATGTCTATGGTGCATCCAACAAAATAAGCAGACTCTTGGATGTCACTACCGCCCGCCTCCGGCTGGGTTATAAGTATCTTTGGCAGGTTAAATCACCACCACCAGATGTAGACCAAACAAAATGTAAACTTTGCCAGATGGACTATTGTCAAACCCTGCGTCATTATGTACTGGAGTGCGATAAAATTAATGAATTTAGAGACAACTCACTCATAAATGTTCAAGAAATGGCAAAGTATTTCATCCACAGTGGTATATTACAGACCATTCTGGAGAAATACCCTGACTTTGCTCACTGTAAATAAAGCATTACCACGTGTGTGTATATGTGTGCGTGCTTGTATGTGTATATATGTTTGTATGCTCGTTTGCGTGTGCGCGCGCGCGCGCTCGTGTGGGTGTATGACCCACTTAATATTTGTACTTATAACTCATTACAATTGTGACCGGGTGTGGACGTGTCAGTGGCTCATTACTTTGTAATTTGTTCATGATTCTAAACATGAATAGGAGTATAGATGGTTCATTACCTTTGTAATTTGCCATGATTGTGACCAGATCTACCTGGAGTTCATTACCTTTGTAACTAGTTCAGCTATCATAGCTTTGGGGTCCAGTCCCTGGACCCATTATGTACCTCTGTAATCTTTTGACTACCACCCACAGGATGGGTATGGGGTGCATAATAAAGATTTTAAACTAACAGTGCTTCCAACCTTGCCGGGGATCGAACCACGGACACTCTGCTACCAGACCACGGGTTACCTATGGTAATGTATTCATCTTTGATCACTGTTAGCTCAGGGAATCAGAGCCGTCTAGTAAGGGCATGAATCTTAAGATCGTCTAGTGACCGTTAAGGTACTGTGGCACTTCTAACTTCTCAGGAGTGAATTAGCTGGACGATTCTATCATACCTCAATAACTGGTTTACAAAACAAGACAGTTTGATAAATGAGACTTGTGCAACATCTGGTTATCTTTATTCTGGAAACTTTCGCCAGTCAGTAGCTTTAGTCCAGTGCAGAGGAGTTTGAGGTAATCAGTCCCTCAGCCTGGAGTCATGTGTTTAGTCCATCAATCTTGACAAAAGTGCAACACATTGGCGGAGATGGAGCTTATATACTGATAACAGAAGCTGGAAGTTGGTTGTGTCCAGAGGTTAGACAAGTTAAGAAATCCTTGCATCAAGATACCAAGATGTTGCTGTATCAGACAGGATGTGAATAAATATTTGCTAAGCCGAGAGGTTCATAAATGAGACACTGGGAGTCAGGTGTTTTAGTGGGCTCTCGCTGGTATAAACCAGTCTGTGTTGGAAGCATAGAACATTTGTAACTGCTGTGAATAGTAATTTGGTGAAAGTTGAGTGTAAATAAATCATACAAGTTATTTTTGAGCCTAACTTTTTCCCAGTCGAGATTTATTTGTGACTACTACCTGTGTTGTTGCAAATAGCACCGTGCAGGACTGCAAGCATGCAACAACATTACTGTAGATCAAGATATTGCCCTCCCACATTCCCTTCCCTGCACCTCACCACACATCTCCCCTTCCACTGCACTTCCTATTATAAATTTTATGCTCATAAACGTCTCTCTTCACACTCGTCTCTTTCCCTGAACTTCCAAGTATCTCACCCAAGGCCCCTTTTTACCACCTTCTCGGCCCCACTTCACTCCATCTCAGCATTCACTTTGCAAGACCCTCCTCTCACCCCTCCTATATTTACCTATTCCCTTCTTTGGCATATCCTTGACCCCTCCCTCTTCCTTCGCCCTTCTTCCTTATTGTCCCTCTTTCTTGACACATCAACCTCCCTATTGCTCACTCTCGCCCTATTATCGATCATTCCCTCTCATCCCTTCCCGCTTCTCCATCTATCTCATTTTTCCCCTTCTCTTTCGCCTATCCAGCTCTATTCTTTCCCATCGCCGCTTGCTCCTTCACGCTTGTCCTCACCCCTTCACGCTGACTCTCACCCTCCCAACTTCCCCTCCCCACCAATCTGACCCTCAGGCCACAACCTATAAACTGAGGCAGCCATTGTGGGGCCAAAATTACACCTTGTCATCCGTAAATCACGCGGCTTCTATGGCTGTTGCTATTCTCTCCTTCTTCCAATTTATCATGTTTTGTGGCGCATTTCTTCTCCATCTCGCTTTCCCTGGATCTCCGTCATGACCCCTTCCCCCGAACCCTAACCTCTGACCCTTGACTTTTCAGGTGGCAGGAAACGACATATGTTAGGGCAATCATGAAGTCTGCAGTACAAATATACGTTAGGGCCGTCATGAAGTACCAAAATACGTTAGGGCCGTCATGAAGTACCAAAATATGTTAGGCGCATTAAGTACCAAAATATGTTAGGCCGTCTATACCAAATATGTTAGGGCCGTCATGAAGTACCAAAATATGTTAGCGTCATGAAGTACCAAAATATTTAGGCGTCATGAAGTACCAAAATATGTTAGGGCCGTCATGAAGTACCAAAATATGTTAGGGCCGTCATGAAGTACCAAAATATGTTAGGGCCGTCATGAAGTACCAAAATATGTTAGGGCCGTCATGAAGTACCAAAATACGTTAGGGCCGTCATGAAGTACCAAAATATGTTAGGGCCGTCATGAAGTACCAAAATATGTTAGGGGCGTCATGAAGTACCAAAATACGTTAGGGCCGTCAAGTACCAAAATATGTTAGGGCCGTCAAGTACCAAAATATGTTAGGGCCGTCATGAAGTCTGCAGTACCCATACTTGATGAAGCATATCAACATACCGGAGACAGTGCAGAGGTATGCTAAGAGATAGCGGAAGTATGAAGAATGAGCTTTGAAGAGAGATAAAAGCAGCTGAACTTTATGATTTTAGAGCTGGGAGGTCCCCAACCTGGAGGGCCTATACCTCCAGGGGTCCATGATGGCTATTTTCAGGTCCTCCAGTGAGTTATAATTCGTGTTATCATTGTTTTAATTTATTTATATTCAGTTTTCATGAACAAGTGTAAAATTCACAAATACTGAGATAACCTTGTTAGGAAATACAAATAAAGACAGACACACGTGAGACATCTGGTTTAATCAAAATAAGGACGTAATGTGAAGAATGTAGAATTATATGAGGTTGAAGACCACTGCGGTGCTCTAGTCCTAGGCTCATAACCTCATCTTTTGTATATAGTTCAGCAGTCTTCACATTATGTCCTTGTATTGTATTGATAAAGCCACTGGAGGGCGAAACGTCTACAAATAAAGATACACAGATGTCGCACTTGTGTCCAGTTCTTCATCCTGTTGGTATTGTATACTATTCATGCAGAAACATCAATGTTTCCAAGATATGCTGGCGCAAAAGTATATCAAATTATATTCTTTGTTAAAATATCAGTAATCTGAGTGTCGATCAGACGTCAACAACAAACTGATGCTCCTGTCTAACTGATGGAGTGGTCATTGTTGATGTCAGTAGAGTGGATGTACGAACAATGAACCAGTACGCTTCACTTTCATTATCATAACTACGCATTCTGTACTAGTGCATAATATTTCGTTTACAATTGTCTTTATATAAAATATTTCATTGTACAATCTAATGATTCGTTTTGGTGTACTACTACGCTAATTGCATCATTTATTTGATTGAACATTAAACCTTGCAAAATTAAAAGTGTCACGGCTTTGAACTTAAGCAAGTTTTACAGTGGAGGAAATGACAACGTCAACAATATTAAGCCTTTATGGCGAATATTATACCCAGTACGATCTAGTGTCTACCATTAAATTTGGGCATTTCTAACCACAATGTGGAATCCACAAATATCCCGGACATAGGAGAATGAACTTGTGTCGACGTTTAGGTCCGACTTCGGACATTAACTACTCACACAAAAGCGAGAGAAATTCTGTGAAACCAAGCTCACTCAAGCGACGTCTGAGTGGCTGTTATCCTACCTTAAGAAATATAATTGTTTACTTCTTCGTATATATGGAAGCTGGAGTGACGCGAGATCGTCTTGATAAATCTAGTCAGTTAAGCATCTCGTGCTACTTCTCGCCTCAGAGGTAGCAATGAAGATTGCAAAGAAAAAGCAACCATACATAATTGCTAAAACTCTTATTCTTCCTTTGCAAACACAGTTCATTGTATCATTGGTAACGTGGCTACAGTTGAAACAGATTATGCACCTCCATAAAAAAACACATTTCAATGGAAAATTTGTAGGATATCAGACATGAAGCAACACGTAGTTGTCGATATCAAGAAAACGTCTTCCAGTAAGATATTATACAGCTGGACGAATCAAGTAACTGTACTCTCTTGAGCTCTAAAAGTATACCAACAATGGAAATGTCAAGTGAAAATTTCTGCTGTTATTTATTAGTGGCTTCTGTAAGGCGAGAAGATATTTCCCAAGAGGACTCATACTTCGAGGATGAGGGACAGTCATGGAGAAATGACAAGGTAATCACTTCCTCAGCCAAGGCTGAGGAAGTGATTACCTTGTCTTTTGTACATAGTTCTACAGTCTTCCACTTATGTCTTTGAATTTGTTTTGATAAAAACACTGGAGGGCGAAACGTCTACAGATAAAGATACCAAGATGTTGCAAATGTGTCTAATTCTTCCCCTTCAAAGTATTGTATACTATTCATATGACTAATGATTCATATTCACGCAGGATATGCTTTAATATCCAAGACTGCCACATGAGCTTAAAGAGGCCCTTGATGTTGTAGCCAATCAGTAAATGCCATTAAGTCCTGTGGATAGTCGGCCCCTCCGTCTGTGTCAATATATTCAGTGTGGAAAATAACACTGAGTTATGGTAGTTCTCACCAGGGAATGTAGTTATTAGAGTTGAATCTCTGGGAGAAGTTACTTAATTCTTTTACTTAGAGTTGAACACAATCTCAAGTTACTATATATATATATATATAAAAGTCTGACCACGATTGCATTTGAAATTAGCTAACCCTAATGACATGTTTTTTCGTCAAAACACAGTGAATGTGTAACTCCAAGACCAGTTCACAAAGCCGATTACTGTGATGGTATATGTGTAGTGTAGTGTTAGTAGATGTGTAGTGTATTGGTGATAAATGTTTAGTGTAGTGATGGTCGATGTGTACTGGAAAAAAAACCCAGAGCACTTACCATTAAAGCGAATTCGTGAGTACAAAATGTCCCGTTTTGACAATTTGGCCACAGATTTCGAGGATGGAAAAAATAACTTAACTGACCTAAATATTTTTATTAAGAATGGCTACTTTTCCCCTAGTAGAAAAATTAGGTCTTACCTCCCACACTTAACTGAGAAAGATGAAAAAATCGTGTAAAACCAGTTCACTATGATATACACAAGCTTCTAGCAGTGTGCATGAAGTATCTGCAGATTTTGTGACTGTCTCCGCTACTTGTGAAGTTCATGAGAAATCTACCATTGATTAAAATTTGGCCACAGGTAAGCCATTACTATATTCTCAGACTCTCCCTTTACTCTTTCTAATCTTGATCCTATTCACCAAGTGTTACGTTAGCACCTCGGAACTTTAGGACCATCTCTATCATGTATACACAAACAATACACAAAAATTAACTAATTTATTTATTCCTTGCCCACAAGCAATTATGTTTATCATTTTTCTCATTTCCGTTCTAATGACATCTCTTAATTTAACTTCCTTTACGTTCACCAGCATCTTATTCTTCCCTCCCTTCTTGGGAAGTTCCCATGAACCAAGGACGCTTCTCCCCCACCCCTTCATCTATGACAAAAGTTCACTTGCCTACTACTACTACCTTATGCTCTTTCTTGATTATTTCCAGTCTCATTCTCAACTTTAGCTGTGCGCACATTCTAAATTCCTCGATGGTGTCGAGTAAGCAATTTTTTCAAGAGATAATAATGTAAGGGCATTTACTAGAGTCTTCAAGTGTTTCCAGTACTTGAACTTGTGGTTATGTCCTCTGGTGACTTCGCTTACTACTGCTCACTATACAAGTCCTATCTCCGCAAATATGCTGCACTTTTGTCAAGATTGATGGTCAGAACACAACGACTTCAGGCTGCGGGATTGATTACCCCAAAATACTCCACATCTTCCACTGTTCCTTGCATTGGACTGAAGCCACTGCGTGGCGAAACTTTTCCAGAATAAAGATACCCAAATGTTTTCACAAGTGTCTCATTTAACAGCAGATATATATACAATGTTGTGTCATATATATTGGCTAGTCACTCGTGGACATTTACAACTCCAAAAATGCTTTACAATCTACACTAGACTATCCTCATCCCATCGTCCATCGTATACAACTTTGGTTATGTCTGATATCGATTCAACCAAAAGAAATCTTTTATTGCTGGGACACCTGGTACGTCCATGTTCAGGGCAATGAACAAATAGACAGTCTCTCGGTCAGCCAATCATCTCAATTTCCCGCAAGAGCATTCCTTTCTTCTGCCTATTTTTCAATTCATTCTCAGCAACCACTGGACACAATGATGGTCCAAGTTAGAATGAAATAAATTGTTTTCAATCAAACCACGATTTGCATTATTGCCACAGTTGTCAGGTTTGGATAACTGCAATGTCCTGTTCACATATCAGTCACATGTGATTTAAAGTGACAACTAGAAAAATTGAGAGGTTTTGTCAATATTTGAGAATCTTTACTGAAGAAACATTTCGACAGTCAATGGCTTCTTTAGTCCAATAGAGAGAAGAACGGTGGAAGGTGAGCAAGAGAACGAGAAGCAGTTCCTTAGTCTGGAGTCGATGTGTTAGGGACACAGCCTTGAAAAAAAGGGACACAGCCTTGAAAAAAAGGGACACAGCCTTGAAAAAAAGGGACACAGCCTTGAAAAAAAGGGACACAGCCTTGAAAAAAAGGGACACAGCCTTGAAAAAAAGGGACACAGCCTTGAAAAAAAGGGACACAGCCTTGAAAAAAGGGACACAGCCTTGAAAAAAGGGACACAGCCTTGAAAAAAAGGGACACAGCCTTGAAAAAAAGGGACACAGCCTTGAAAAAGGGACACAGCCTTGAAAAAAAGGACACAGCCTTGAAAAAAGGGACACAGCCTTGAAAAAAGGGACACAGCCTTGAAAAAAGGGACACAGCCTTGAAAAAAGGGACACAGCCTTGAAAAAAGGGACACAGCCTTGAAAAAAAGGGACACAGCCTTGAAAAAAAGGGACACAGCCTTGAAAAAAAGGGACACAGCCTTGAAAAAAAGGGACACAGCCTTGAAAAAAAGGGACACAGCCTTGAAAAAAAGGGACACAGCCTTGAAAAAAGGGACACAGCCTTGAAAAAAAGGGACACAGCCTTGAAAAAAGGGACACAGCCTTGAAAAAAAGGGACACAGCCTTGAAAAAAGGGACACAGCCTTGAAAAAAAAGGGACACAGCCTTGAAAAAAGGGACACAGCCTTGAAAAAAGGGACACAGCCTTGAAAAAGGACACAGCCTTGAAAAAAAGGGACACAGCCTTGAAAAAAAGGGACACAGCCTTGAAAAAAGGGACACAGCCTTGAAAAAGGGACACAGCCTTGAAAAAAAGGGACACAGCCTTGAAAAAAGGACACAGCCTTGAAAAAAGGGGCACAGCCTTGAAAAAAAGGGACACAGCCTTGAAAAAAAGGGACACAGCCTTGAAAAAAAGGGACACAGCCTTGAAAAAAAGGGACACAGCCTTGAAAAAAAGGGACACAGCCTTGAAAAAAAGGGACACAGCCT
Organism: Cherax destructor; assembly: GCA_009830355.1. Taxonomy (NCBI): domain Eukaryota; kingdom Metazoa; phylum Arthropoda; class Malacostraca; order Decapoda; family Parastacidae; genus Cherax; species Cherax destructor. Next base: position 194,585 of record WNWK01002077.1, read on the forward strand.
TGAAAAAAAGGGACACAGCCTTGAAAAAAGGGACACAGCCTTGAAAAAAGGGACACAGCCTTGAAAAAAAGGGACACAGTCGTGAAAAAAAGGGACACAGTCGTGAAAAAAAGGGACACAGTCGTGAAAAAAAGGGACACAGTCGTGAAAAAAAGGGACAGTCGTGAAAAAAAGGACACAGTCTTGAAAAAAAAGACACCGGGAGACACGACCTGCACCGCTCTGAGAAGACTGTGAATCTGTGCTACTCTACCAGCAGCTAAAGGAAGAACTGAGGGTAGCTAAGCTTGAGAAACAGCGACTGACTGAGGAAAACAAGAGGATTCGTAGTAATCCTCCTGTTGAGAATCCTCAAGTCAAGAAAGGAACCTAGACAGTGGCTGGAATGCATGGGACAAAGTTAAGGATCATGTGGACGGGTGGAGAGGTAGAAACAACGAAGATCCAGAAGACTGTTGTGGAAACATCGAACCCATTCTCTGTCCTACCCGATGAATGTGAGTCGACTACTGGAAACATCACGACGAACGACACCAAGGAAGGTAAGAACATTGTTCTTGTTGGGGACAGTCAGATTAGGTACATAGATAGGGCCTTCTGCTTGAAAGAAGGAAGTAGGAGACAGAGGGTTTTCTTTACTGGGGATGGGATGGAGGATATTGTTAGCCATCTGGACGACATCATGATAGGTAATGAGAGCAATCCTATTATCTGTCTCAGTGCTGGAGGCAACGATGTTGGCAAATGTAGGAGTGAAGACCTAACTAGCAGGTATAGGTCAGCAATATACATAATTAGGTAGAAGGGTGGGAACCCTGTCATATGTGGCATTTTGCCAAGGAGAGGAGTTGGAAATGAATGGTTGTCCAGGGCAACTGGTGTCAATTGCTGGCAGGACAAATACTGTAAGGAAAAGGCAGTAACATTCATTGACAACTAGGACCTCTTCTATGGCAGAAATGGCATGTATGCCAGGGATGGGGTTCTCTTACCTAGGTCTGGGGTGGGGGCACTGGCAACTGCAGTGGAGGGAGCTGTTAGGGCTTCAAACTAGAAAAAGTTAGTGGTATGGGTTTTGGGGGAAAAACAGTGAAGTCCCAGTGTAGTAATATTATGAGTTCTAGGGGAACTAGTAATAAGCAGAATAAGGTGAATACTGGAAAGCCAGTGGCACTAGGTAACAAGGACAGTAACAGGTATAGGGGAAAATCAGAAATGAGCAGGATGGGTAAAGAGAAAGTAAGGTCTTTAATTATTTATTATAGTAATTGTCGTAGTGCTAGGAATAAGATGGACGAGTTGAGATTAGTTGCTAGTGCAGGTAACATTGATGTATTTGCCATAACCAGTTTTAATTTTTTCCAAGTAGATAGAAGTATCGGCAAGGTGGGTGGGGTGGCACTGTATGTCCGAGATCGCTTGAACCTTTGCATAAAAATAGGTATAAAGTCTGAAATAACACATACAGAGTGTCTGGATAAAATTTTCAGAGGGGCATGAAAAATTTATTTCAGGAGTGATATACCGTCCCCCAAACTTAGATAGGGAACAAAGGAGACTACTATGGGAGGAAATTGTTAAGACCACAAGGCACCATAACGTAGTAATTCTAGGGGACTAACTTCAGTCAGATTGATTGGAGTTTGTGACAGAACCTACAAGGGGAAATAACCTACTTGACTTGGTTCTGGCAAACAAGGAAACCATTGTAAATAGTTTAGAAATTACAGAGGAACTCGGCACAAGCGATCACAAATCAATGATCTTTAGCATTGAATGGATGTATAATAGTAGGGCTAATTCAGAAACGGTCCCAGATTTTTGCTTTGCAGAGAACACTTATCTGTGGACTGGGGTAACGAAGAGGGCTATCAATATGACAGCTCTCTTAATACTATTCATGCTGCCCAAAGAACATTAAGAGGGACATTAAAAAGGGGGATAAGAAAAGCTAAACGGGAATATGAAATTAAAGTTGCTAGGGATTCAAAAATTAACCCAAAAAGTTTTTTCCAGGTTTATAGAACGAAAGTTAGAGATAATATAGGTCCCTTAAAAATAACTCTGGGCATCTTACTGACAAGGATAACTATATGTGCTCTATTTTAATAATTTCTCTATGTTTTCACACAGGAAGACACTAATAATATCCCAGTAATTAATTGTTATAGTGGCCCTGAAGAAGATAAATTATGTAATATCACAGTCACTAGCAAAATAGTTATGAAACAAGTAGACTGTCTGAAACAAAATAAATCGCCGAGTCCTGATGAGCTTTTTGCGACTGTTGTTAAGGAATGCAAAATGGAACTCTGTGAACAATTAACTAATATTTTTAATTTATTTCTTCAAACAGGTGTAGTGTCTGATATGTGGAAGATGGCTAATGTAATTCCTGTTTTTAAAGAAGGGAACAAGTCACTACCGTCAAATTACTGCCAAATAAGCCTGACTTCATTTGAAGGCAAATTACTAGTCAATTATAGCCGATAATATAAGAAGCCATCTAGGAAGCAGAGTGTGTGCTTAAATGGGGTTAAATCCGAGTGGGGATCTGTAACAAGTGGCGTTCAACAGGGATCAGTCTTAGGGCCGTTGTTGTTTATAATATATATCAATGACCTTGATGAGGGAATTACTAGTGATATGAGCAAATTCGCCGATGACACGAAGATAGGTAGGATAATTGATTTAAACGTAGATGTCAGGGAACTTCAGGAGGATTTAGACAAACTCAATTCCTGGTCAGAAAAGTGGCAGATGCAATTCAATGTAGATAAATGCAAGGTTCTGAAGCTCGGGAGTGTCCATAACCCTAGCACTTGTAAGTTAAATAACGTACAACTTAGCCATACATATTGCAAAAAGAACTTAGGGGTTATGGTAAGCAGCAACCTTAAACTAAGACAGCAATGCCTAAGCATACGTAATAAGGCAAACAGATTACTGAGATTTATATCAAGAAGTGTAAGCAACAGAAGTCCAGAGGTTATACTACAGCTTTATACATCATTAGTAAGGTCTCACCTAGATTACGCAGCTCAGTTCTGGTCTCCATATTACAGAATGGATATAAATTCGTTAGTAAACATTCAGCGTAGAATGACTAAATTTAGACAAAGCATTAGAAATCTTCCGTTTGAAGAAAGATTGAAGACCCTTAAATTACATTCACTTGTAAGACGAAGAATGAGGGGAGACATGATCGAGGTATACAAGTGGAAAATTGGTGTTAACAAAGGGGATATAAATAAGGTCTTGAGAATATGAGTCCCAGATTTTCGCTTAGCAGATTACAATGGGCTTAGAGTAGTGAACTATCAATATGACAGTTTTTCTAAACACTATACACTGTGCCCAAAGAACATTTATTCCATTTAAAGGAATGAGATTTAATATAAATAATCCAAAATAGATGAATAGGTTCAATCTTTTAGGGAAGAAGAATAGCTTTTATAGGCGTATCAAAAGAGGTGTGGATCATCTCAATGATCAATATACTTAAAATAAGAGGGACTTTAAAAATGGATAAGAAAAGAAAAATGGGACTAAAATTTAAGTGGCAAAGATTCGAAAACTAACCCGAAAGGAGTTTTCCAGGTATATAGAACAAAGGTTAGTTAAAAGTTAGGTCTTCTTGAAACAATCAGGACATGAAAATTAGACACATGTGCAACATCTTGGTGTCTAATTTTCATCTTGTCGGTATTGTATACCATTCATGAACAATTAGTCAGGACTGCTTGCTGACAAGGAGATTGAAATGTTACTGCATTTTCCTTCCTTTTTCATCAAAGATTGCAAGAGCTCTTCAGATCATTAATTCTCCACGCAACAACACCACTCATAGCAAAGTTATAATCCTTCCCAACAGCCAGGTTGCACTGAACGTTTCTAACGTACTCGCACAAGCTAACACCAGAGTCGCCATCGCATCCAACACTTCAATAAGGGATCTAACCAGGACAAAATCGAACCACCACAAACCAGTCAATGCAGGGGTCTACACTATACCTTGTGGAGGCTGCGACAGAAAATATGTAGGTGAAACAGCAAGAAACCTCAAAACACGTCTCAATGAGCACAATGCATGCACGAACGATAACTTGAAACAACTCCTTGGTACAACACAGGAATTCCACTAATCACCTCATGAAATTCAACGGCGCCCGACAAGTGATTAAAGAACCCAATTTATTTCTAATACAAGCAAAATGAAGGCAGCTTCATCATTTCTTAAGTCTCAGCAAGAATCCTTCTTAAAACAACAAACTCTGCCATCACACAGTTGCTGCTGATATTAACACAGGAATAAAGAGGAGAAACACTGCAACAGGTCTTCTCAAATCCAACCCACTAACAAAAATATACTTATGAGATGAGCGAAAGCTACAAAGGCTACAAACGGATATGGCCAAACTGCAAGATTGGGAAAGGGGCACAAATGGCTTGACTGAGTACAGCCTGAGCAGAAGCTACAGATTTTTGTCCAAATTCAAAACCTACACTGGGGATAGTGTCAAGCATACCGCCAAGAGGCTCACGTTAACCGAATAATCCCAGCAACCAGTGTTCGTTTGGAAAATCAAGGTGGGACAAGACTCTGATCGAAGTGTAGTACAACGTGCAAGAACTTCATGGAGTTTGCAGAGCCATCATGGACCCCGCACCTGAAGAAGGGACAAGGATATGCAGCGCTGCTTGCTCCAGAGTTAAGGGATATGACTTAAAAGAGAGACATAATTACCTTAGGATGAGTTCAGTTAAAGACAGAACAACGAGGAGAGACAAGATAATAACATGCAAAATGTCCAGACGAGTAGATATGGTAGACAGGGATAGACTATTTTAGGTGCGGGAAATTGGTACTTGAGGCACAGTTGCAACACACACGAGATGTACTAATATAACTCGGTACTACTTTAGCCTCAATGTGTTCAGGAAATCTAATTACCGTATTTCGCGGCTCCTAAGACTTGTTTTAGTTTCAATGGCTCGTCATCGGACGTAACTGGGAGAGCTGCAGCCAACCCACACCCCAAACTTATACCTCCCATCACTGACCTTCAGCTCATAAGACGCAGGGTGGATTTTGGAGACATTTTATAAAAATAAATACGTTTAATAAGCCGCTAAATACGGTATTTTAACGAAGAAGTGGTGGAGACAAACGACAAACAGTTTTAAGGAAAAACGAGAGAGAATTTGCCAAACAGTAAGTGGAGAGGCAAGGTCAAGAGCTAAGAGTCGGCTTCACTTCTGTTAGATTATAAATATGTCAGTAAACTTCTCAGTGAACAAATTTAGATTCTCCTAAAACATTCAAAGCTGTCAGAAAAATATATCACGCAGTATTTATGTCGTTCAATTGCGTATTAATATAACCTTACTTGCAGAAAAAATATTTTAAATAAAACAATTACATAACCATACATTTAAAACGAACAAACGTTAATTTAACAAGCAATAGAATCGTCAGAGAATCTTGCAAATGCATATCAACTTACACTAGATAAATCATCATATAAAATCCTTATATACAGTCAGTGGTGATCTTCCCTTAAAACCAAGGTTCAGTACTGACTCACGAAATCGTAATGACACGATTGCAAACCATACCACGGGTGGGGTTCGAACCCTCTTACGCGACGGTCTGGAGTTTTGAGACACTGTGACCGCGGGTTCGAACCCCACCCGTGGTATGGTTTCCAAGGTTCAGTAATTATTTTAAATAACAAATGTTACAGTTGACATAGAATAAACAATAGAGACTCTCACAATCTTATCTCTGATTGTCTTAATATTTGTGAAGATATAATTGTAAATTTCAATAAAATATCTGGATCCAATATCAATAATGATCTCACCTTCTGTTTGCCCTTCAGCTCAGACTGAAATATTTAGATAATCCCACAACCATCCACTATATATTAATGTAACTTCATGATTAGCATAATAAAAACAAAATCCTTGAATACATTACATATTCACCAGACACAGACAGAAAAACAATCTAAGAAATCCATGAACAGGTTTCGGTTAAAATGTTTTTTCATCCTGTGATTTTGGTGTTTAAGTTTAGGATATTGACTGAGGGGTAAGTTAAATCCACATGACATTCATTGTCATTAAATTGAACCTATTTTTGTATTACCACAATTTTCCACGTGATTACTAACAAATTTTTAACATTTACTCAAAACATGAAAACCCTATTAGCCCTACATTATGTTAGGTACGTCACAGCTAGCATGATGAACTAGTCACACATTCTGGGCATCGGAGATGTCATTTGTTGGGTGTTCTGCACCTAGGCCTTAAAAAGTGTACATTTCCTTAGTTTTACAATACTTATGGCCTGAGACCCAGAACAGCAGTACATTTCTGTGACATTGATGTATCTACCTGCACTAGCTACGCTAAGTGTTTGCTTGCAGAAATGGGGATTAATGCGCACACATTGTATAGCTAGTTAATAATGGAGTCAGGGTGGACATCATGTAAATATGTTAATTATTTTAGAAGGGTACCCTTAGTATAACGAATTCCATGGAAATAGTGTTATTGTATGTGCACGCAGTGTGTTTTTAAAGCCTGTATTAAGGTTAGGGCAGTACCGCCCTTATGACAAATGTCACACCTTAGGAAATGCTGTGCAGATGTGAGGATGGCACAGCATTCCTGGACAAGTAGTCAAGCCTGATGTTTCAGCCCTACCGACAACCTGTACATTGAAAATTTTTAGTTCCCGTGCTGGTGTCTCCTGGCTCCGTCCTCAGTTAAGCTGTGTGAGCATGACAATTTTCTCTTCCCTCGGGAGGGGAGTTTTTTTTTTTTAGGCCTGCTAGGTATGTCCGTTTTGAGTTTTGGGTGAGCAAAAGTGAGTCCACCCTGGGTTAACTATTGTATGTGTCTTTCATACCTTTGTGCTCACCAGTATTGTGTCGAGACGACACGAGGTGCGTGGCCGAGCGAATGTAGACAGCCTGTACTGTCTGCTAGAAAGCCTATGCTGTCTGCTAGTTTCTTATGCCACAGCACTATGGTGCTGCCCTCTCTAGGCCTGTCCAGGTCAGTGAGATGCGATGCCCAGTTGCTCTCACTTCACAGCCTACCCTCTTGGGATCAACACCCTCTCCTCCACGTTCTGGCTTTCGGCCACCCCCTCACTCTGCCCACTGTGTACTCACGGCCCAACGGCCGTGTTCCTGTAACCTTACGCTACTACTTCTAGTAACCTACAAGTAAGCTTGGCACTAAACCACTGTACAGTAACAGTGATAACAGCGATAAGTATTTTCATAGTAGGGCTGTGATCATGACCAAGAACATACATATAGTTATTTAAAATAAGCAGTCACAACTTCGTTGGTCAGGCAATGGTCCACCATGAGGCCTGGTCATGGACCGGGACGCGGGGGCGTTGACCCCCGAACCACTTTCCAGGTAGATATGGATGAAAATTACCAGTTACAAAATGTACTTGTCGAAAGACACCTGGCCTCTCTCTCTCGCGCGCGCGTGTGTGTGTGTGTGTGTGTGTGTGTATGTAAAGAATATAGTAAGGTAACTAAGTACATACATTCAAAATGGTGATGAAGCTCTGGGCGAAATACATTACATGGGATGGACGTGTGTACATGTGGTAAGTGGAATTGTAGTACCACAGGGGACATGCAAGGCTAGACACAGGGGACATGCAAGGCTAGACTCAGGGGACATGCAAGGCTAGACACAGGGGACATGTGGGTGTAGAGCTCAACGTGGAGGAGTGTGTGTGTGTGTACAAATACGCAGGATATGATGGTGAGGGGCTGGACTTGAATTGGGACCCATGTGTGTTGGGGTGAACGGGTAATGGGGTGGAGGGGTAATGGGGTGGAGGGTGATGGGATGGAGGGTGATGGGATGGAGGGGTGATGGGATGGAGGGGTGATGGGATGGAGGGTGATGGGATGGAGGGTGATGGGATGGAGGGTGATGGGGTGGAAGGGTGATGGGGTGGAAGGGTGATGGGGTGGAAGGGTGATGGGGTGGAAGGGTGATGGGGTGGAAGGGTGATGGGGTGGAAGGGTGATGGGGTGGAAGGGTGATGAGGTGGAAGGGTGATGGGGTGGAAGGGTGATGGGGTGGAAGGGTGATGGGGTGGAAGGGTGATGGGGTGGAGATGGGATGGAGGGGCCATGGAAAAGTGTGTAGCGAGGTCCAGCCATCAAAAGTTATAGCGTCTACTTTGGCGGTTAAGAGCCATGATCACTGTCCCCTTTGTTGTTGTACAGGGTCATGATGACTGTGTGTGTGTGTGTGTGTGTGTGTGTGTGTGTGTGTGTGTGTGTGTGTGTGTGTGTGTGTGTGTGTGTGTGTGTGTGTGTGTGTGTGTGTGTTACTCACCTATTTGTGGTTGCAGGGGACTAGTCATAGTTCCTGGCCCCACCTCTTCACTGATTGCTACTAGGTCCTCTCTCTCCCTGCTCCATGAGCTTTATCCAACCTCGTCTAAAACTCTGGTTCCTGCCTCCACTACATCACTTGCGAGACTATTCCACTTCCTGACACAACTATGACTGAAGAAATACTTCTTAACATCCCTTTGACTCATAAGAGTCGTCAACTTCCAATTCTGACCCCTTGTTTCTGTGTCCCATCTCTAGAACATCCTGTCTCTGTCCACCTTGTCTGTTCCACGCAGTATTTTGTATGTCGTTATCATGTCTCCCCCAACCCTCCTGTCCTCAGTAGTAGACTTTTCTCCTGTATGACTCAAAATGGTGGCGGTCACACCAAGGTGTGAAATTGAGGTTTGAAAATTTTCACACCTATGTGCTAATGACCCTCCCGCCCTGCCCCGAGCCACCCTGCTCCCCCCGCCCCCCACGCCACCCCTCACGCCCGCCACCCACGCCACCCCTCACACCCGCCACCCACGTTCTCCCTCTTCTGCAGCTCTTTCTGCTGCATCATCCGGATCGCCAACACCCCCCCCACGCCCTACTTCCGGTCCCGCTTTCTGACCCCCCCATCCAGCCCCCCCCCCTTTTTCGATTTTTTTTTCTCAAAATTTTAGATTTTTTTCGAATATTTCATTTTTCGAATATCATTTTTCCGATATCGGTAATACATACAAAAAGATTGAAGGTCTACCCTATGAAGGGTAAACATTTTTTTTAATTTTACCTACTTTTTCCAAAATTTCGAATTTTCCCTTTACCTCCATTTCTTTGGATCAAGATTTTACCTCAATTTTTCCAATTTTTTTGGGGAAGACTCCATCTCCTTGAATCAAGATTTACAGGGTTGCCAAATTTATCCTTTTCGAGATTGTTGAAAATATTTTTTTTTTAATTTTTTTGGGAAGAATCCAATTCCTCGGATCAAGATTTTACCTCGATTTTCATGAATAATACAAAATTTCCTCTGATCAAGTTTTGAGTACCCCCATAGGGGCAATATTATTTCCACTCTTTAAGTAAATTGAACTAAAAATTCCCCTATGGGTACCCCTTAAAATTTCTCGACATCAATAATACATACAAAAAGATTGGGGTCTCCCATACAGGAGTATAAGAGAGGTGTGAGGTCACACCCCACCAGTGACGTCACTGGGTCACCAACAAGCTCAATCAAGCGAGCCCAGGTATGACGTCACTGGTGATCACATATGTGTCAATTGATAAAGTGTACATCCACCCTATGGGTAATATTATTTTCTCTTTTAAGTTAAATGAAGTAAACACAGGATAACACTAATACAAATTATTTTTTCTTCATTAATTTTCCACTCTTTTGTTAACAACAAATTTCTGGTAATACAATAAAGTCCCCATATGGGCAATACAATACAATTTTCATATACATTTTCCTTGTTTTCGGGAAACACAATAAAAAGTTCCACTCTTTCCATCAATTTTTTCTCAAGTCACAATATTTTTTAATAATTCATCAGAAAGACTAGTCACAGTGCCTATAAGTCTCATCAAAAATTTTTATAATACGAATTAAGATTTTACTAATTCATCAGAAAAGACTAGTCACAATATTTTCTCATTTTTATTAATTCATCAGAAACTTTCTCAATATTGTTAATGCGATAAAAAGATTCACTTGCTACAATTTTACATATCATGAATTAAGATTTCGCTAATACAACAAATTTTCAAACGTTTTAATATCCAAAACATTTCACAAGTTTTTTACCTACTACGATTTATGACCTTAATTTCGTTAATACGACAAATTTTCATGTTATAATAACCACAACATTCTATAACGTCCACTGTCTACACCAGCCCACACTCAAGTCTACACCAGCCCACACTCAAGTCTACACCAGCCCACACTCAAGTCTACACCAGCCCACACTCAAGTCTAGACATCTACTTCTTACTAACGCCGACCAGAACACCTGTATCTCCAGACGACAGCAAGCAAGGAGGTGTGAGTGTGTTTTGAAGGTTAGGTTAGTTTAGGTTAGTATAGTTTAGGTTAGGTTAGGTGCTGTTTGGTTGGGTTAGGATAGGTTACTTAGGTTGGGTTAAATGTTATTTGGGAGTAATCGATTGTATTTTGATAGTATTCAATGATGTTTTGAGGGTATTCAAAGGATGTATGAGAGGTTTTGAATGTGTTTGTAGTGAGATGTTGAGGGATGTTGGTGTGAGAATATTTCTTAACAGTTATTGAGAAAAGTATGTGTGTGTGATGGGGGTGATGGTGTTCAAACGATGATTTGGGAGTATTCAAAAAGTGTTTGATAGTGATTTTGAAGGTGTTCAGATATTGTATGAGAGTGTATTGAAGGTGATCAAATGCTGTATTATTGTTTTGAAGGTGTTCAAATGCTGTATGAAAGTGTTTTGGTGGTGTTCAAAGTAATCTGGGATGTGTGTTCTGTGTTCTGGATGTGTGTTCTTGAGAAATGTGTGTGAGTGTGTGTGTGTGTTTTGTGGGTTATGAGTGAGATGAGGTATGTTGGAGGTAGTGAGGTCACAGAGTGACCTCACACCTCCTTGTTTGCTGTCGTCTGGAGATACAGGTGTTCTGGTCGGCGTCAGTAAGCAGTAGTGGGCTGTTGTAGAGAGTGGACGTCATAGAATGTTGTGGTTATTATAACATCTTAAAATTTGTAGTATTAACGAAATTAAGGTTATAAATCGTGGTAGGTAAAAAACTTGTGAAATGTTGTGGATATTAAAACGTTTGAAAATTTGTTGTATTAGTGAAATCTTAATTCATGATATGTAAAATTGTAGCAAGTGAATTTTTTTATCGCATTAGCAATATTGAGAAAGTTTCTGATGAATTAGTAAAAATGAGAAAATATTGTGACTAGTCTTTTCTGATGAATTAGTAAAATCTTAATTCGTATTATAAAAATTTTTGATGAGACTTATAGGCACTGTGACTAGTCTTTCTGATGAATTATTAAAAAATATTGTGACTTGAGAAAAAATTGATGGAAAGAGTGGAACTTTTTATTGTGTTTCCCGAAAACAAGGAAAATGTATATGAAAATTGTATTGTATTGCCCATATGGGGACTTTATTGTATTACCAGAAATTTGTTGTTAACAAAAGAGTGGAAAATTAATGAAGAAAAAATAATTTGTGTTAGTGTTATCCTGTGTTTACTTCATTTAACTTAAAAAGAGAAAATAATATTACCCATAGGGTGGATGTACACTTTATCAATTGACACATATGTGATCACCAGTGACGTCATACCTGGGCTCGCTTGATTGAGCTTGTTGGTGACCCAGTGACGTCACTGGTGGGGTGTGACCTCACACCTCTCTTGTACTCCTGTAGAGGAGACCCCAATCTTTTTGTATGTATTATTGATATCGAGAAATTTTAAGGGGTACCCGTAGGGGCATTTTTAGTTCAATTTACTTAGAGTGGAAATAATATTGCCCCTATGGGGGTACTCAAAACTTGATCCGAGGAAATTTTGTATTATTCATGAAAATCGAGGTAAAATCTTGATCCGAGGAATTGGATTCTTCCCTCAAAAATTAAATATTTTCAGCAATCTCGAAAAGGATAAATTTGGCAACTCTGTAAATCTTGATCCAAGGAGATGGAGTCTTCCCCCCAAATTTGGAAAAATTGAGGTAAAATCTTGATCCAAAGAAATGGAGAGGTAAAGGGAAAATTCGAAATTTTGGAAGTTTGTAAAATTCAAAAAATGTTTACCCTTCATAGGGGTCCTTCAATCTTTATGTGTGAATTACCGTTATAAAAAAATGATATTCGAGAAAAATGATATATTCGAAAAAAATAAAAAAATTGAAAAAAAAATCGAGAAAAGGGGGGGAGGGGGGCAGCCGGATGGGTGGGTCAGAAAGCGGGACCGGAAGTGGAGCGTTGGGGGTTTTGTTGATCCGGATGATGCAGCAGAAGCAGAAGGCGCTTCAAAAGGGGGCGGGGGGGGTGCGCTGGGCGGGGCGTGAGGGTCATTAGCACATAGGTGTGAAAATTTTCACACCTCAATTTCACACCTAGGTGTGACCGCCGCCATTTTGAGTCATACAGGAGAAAAGTCTTCTACTGTCCTCCAGTGTCGTGAGGCCGATTTTCCTTTACCTCTCTTCGTAGGACATTCAACTTAGCGAGCGTGTGTGTGTGTGTGTGCGTAAATGTATATAAATGTGTGGGAGTGAGAGCGCGTCTGAACCTGAGTACTCTCTTTCTCCTGGCCGATACTGGCTTGACTCTTATTGGCTGTGTGAACCCACTTATACCTATTCTTAAAGCTATGTATGGAGTCTGCCTTTTGTACTTCGCTGTCTGTCTTTTCACTTCCTGACCACTTAAGGCCACTGACTTATCTGTGTTATAAAGTTCCAGCTGTGACAGTCTTCCTAAGACCCGTCACTCACTCTCCCTCTGCCAACCTTTTCATTTCCTCTGAATTATTGTGTGTCGTAATTATGTCATCTCTGTTCTGTCGTCTAGTGTCGCCAGGTTTAGCTCCTCTAGCCTCTCCTCATAGATCATACCCATCAGCTATGCGACTAGTTTCGTTCCAATCCTTTGAACTTTTAACCAGATGAGAGTTCTATACTGGCGCTGCATGCTCCAAGATGGTCCTGACTTATGCTTTTATAGAGTCGAGAATGCTACCTTTAAATTTACCTGCAGCAGTTATTCGGTTGTGTGCTTATAACAAAATGCTGTGAACTATGCTCATTTCTAGGTGGTTTGCAGCTTTTGTCCCTCAAGCCATTACAAAGTTCCTGGACGACTTTGTCCTTCTCCAGTATTCATATATTTGCATTTGCTTTGGTTAAGCCCAGTAGTCAATTGTCAGAAAATCCTGCAGCTTGTCCCTATCAATTTGTAGTCTTCCCTGGTCTGCTCCTGATTAGTTTCTCCTCATTACTTTCACATCTGTGAATATGGACATCTACCTACTTGGACGGTATTCCGGGGATCAACATCCCCGCGGCCAGATTCATGACCAGGCCTCCCGGTGGATCAAGGCCCTATCAACCAGGCTATTACTGCTGGCCGTACGTAGTCCAACATACGAACCATGGCCCGGCTTATCCGGCACCAACTTCAAGTATCTGTCTAGCTCCCTCTTGAAGGCAGCCTGGTGGGAGGCTGTTTAACAGTCTTGGGCCCCAGTGTTTTCTCTTAGTATACCAATGGCACCCTTACTTTTCATTGGGGATATTTTGCACTGCCTACCCAGTCTTCTGCTGTCATGTGTGATTTCTGTATTCAGATTAGGGACCATTCCTTCAAGAATTTTCCAAGTGTATATTATGATGTATCTCTATCGCCTGCGTTCCAGCGAGTACAAGTCAAGTGCTTCCAAGTGTTCCCAGTAGTTAAGGTATTTGACGGAACTTACCTGCAGTTTACCAGCTTTGAATGGAGATGTTAATGTACAGCAGTATTCCCGCCTATAGAGAACAAGTGATTTAAAAATGATTATCATTGACTTAGCATCTCTTGTTTTGAACGTTCTCTTTATCCATCCTATAATTTTCTTCGCACTTGTGACTGTGCCAGGTCCCTCACATTTTTTCGCTCAAGTTTATGAATAGAGTTTGAAGTATACTCAGTTCTAGCTAGTATTTCCTCCAGTTTTCCATAACATAGTTGGAATTTGTCTTCATTGAACATCATATTGTTTTCTGTTGCCCATAGGAAACTTGGTTTTATCTCCTCTGTTATGTAGCTCGCGTACATAGAAACATAACTGGTCTAAGTACTGACCCCAGTGGAACCCCATTCACCCATTTTGACACAACCTTCCCGAGAGTAACTCGTTGCTTCCTTCTCGTTAAGTATTCCTTGATCCACTGTAGTGCTTTTTCTGTTATTCTTGCCTGCTCCTCTAGCTTTTGTGCCACATGTGGGGTACTTTATGAAACGCCTTCTTGCAATAACAAAAATATAGTCCACCCATCTCTCACTTTCTGTCTTGCATAAATTTCTGTTCCTAATCATAGAACTCTAGCAGATTTAAGAGACAGGATTTACCCTCACGAGAACCGTCCTGGTCGTTTTAATAAATCCACTCTTCCCCAGGTGCTCCACTATATGTTGGTGACGCTGGCTGATAATACAATGCCACTTGTCAATCCCTCTTTTTTTTAATATTGGGACTATGTTTACTTTTTTCCACACCTCTGGCAGCTGCCCTGCTTCAGTCTATTTGTTGAAGATCACTTCTGGTGATTCGTACAGTTCCTCTGCTGCATTGTATCAATATTTTCCAGGTATCTAGTTCACTAGTTGACTTTGTCAATGTTACTGATACCACTGAGAATACGTTCCTAAATGTTTTCTTCAGCTTCTTGTAGTTGTCAGTTGTCTTCCTTCTAATGTTGCTTGACATCTTTGGCTCAGATTTGGCTTTTGATGCTACGTCATTCCCAAATTACCATTCATCATCTCTTCTTATACACGCACATTTCTGGTTCTTCTGTTTGCTTTCTTATTCTCTGGCTTTCTTTGCTTCCTGTATGTCTTCCATGCTCACTCACTTTTAATGTTTACCTTCCTGTACTAATGGATGAACCAAACGCCCATTCTGTTCTTGACTGTACTCGTGCGACTGAATTTCTCCTCTGCCCACTCACACTACACAAGTGTCCTCTGCAAAGATACTGTTGTGTGAGTGGGGCTTTTTATATTCAGTGTTTGTGGGACACTGAATACTGTGAGAGTATTGTACTGTATTGTGTGTGTGTATGAAGACTTTTTGCCTTCCGTGTTTGCAGTATAAACACTATGTTGTGAGAGTGGGACGCTGTAAATTGTGAGACATTGAGGGGCAACTGTGTAGGGGCACTGTAAACCGTGAGGGACAGCCACTGTGGGGGACACTATATACTGTGTGGGATCTGTATACAGTGTTCGTGGACACAATATACTTGTGTTCTGTGGGTCTGTGCCTTTATATTTTCTTACTGGAACACTGTATTGTTTAATTGACGGACATAGTATTCACCTTATGTGGGTCCTTGTATATATACGGCGTGCGAGAGACTTATTATAATCAAAGAAAGCACTAAACCGACAAGGGTCATACAGCGCTGAGGGGCAGAAAATAGTGCTTGGGCTATAAACAGCTAGGTGGAGAGAGGATAAGAGGTGAGAAAAGTGCTGGAAGGGATGCTAATGGCTATGTGTCAAAGTTCGTATAGTAAAGAAGTCAAAAAGTGATTGTAAGTCAAAGGCAGGGCCGTCTGCTAAAAGGGAAGATAAGGTAAGAGTGGTAGGGCGGCGGCGTCGATGGAGGTAAATCCTGCGCTCGCTCGCTGGTAAACTGGACAATCTACAATTAAGTGAAGAACCGGAATGGGGACCTGACAAACCTCACAGAGGAATAGGGTGTCGCTCCAAGAGAAACCCATGGGTAAGGCGAGTATGCCCGATGTGGAGACGGGAGAGCACAGTCTCCCGAGTACGGAAACGGTGGTAAAATGGCCACAAACCTAAAAGTGGTTTAATTGAATGCAATTTGATATGGTGCATGTCCGACCACCGCTGTTGCTAACGGCTGCGAAGAACCTATCAAGGGGAAAGGTAAAAGGCAAAAGGCAGACGCTAAATGAACTGGAGAGAAGACCGGAGTGAGTGAAGATGAAGAGAAAATGGTCGGTGTAAGCAGGGGCGTCGAACAAATAATGGGCTGTTACTAACGTCTGAGACCAACCTATACATAGATGGAACACGAAGGTCATGAGCATCACGACGATCAGCTAAGGAAGGAACATTCTCCTCAGCATAGAGGTTTTCAACAGTGGATGAATTAAAAGAACCAAGGCATAAACAGACCCTTATGATGAAAAGGATCTAATTTAGAAAGAGTGCTAGGAGAAACTGCAGAAAAAACTGTGTCGCCTTAATCCAGCTTGGACAAGATTAAGGAGGAGAGTCAGTAGATCTGCTAACCATGAACAATGCACAAGAATTTTAAGGAGATTCAGCAGACCATGGCAAGCTGCCTTCAAAGAGGAAATGTGATGTTTAAATGTCAACCGGTGATCGAAGAGAAGACCAAGAAACTTGACCGTATCACATTCTGGGATACATGAGCTGTGTAAATACATTGGAATATTTGGGACAAGAAAACGTCTAGTGAAGGTAATGAGAAGGTAAACATTCATTTTACTTCCATCAAGCATTTATACATTTATAATTTAATAAACATCTTATTTATTTCAGTAAAAGGACTAAGGGCTGTAGAAGGCAGATGTGTAGTATACTGATATGAATATCATCAGCTGCCGATGACTGGCTAGCAGTCCCTTGGGACAGACGGACAAGATAGTTCCTGATTTCCATTATAACTTCAAGAGGTTCCGCAACACTAACACCAGCAACCCGCAAAACGGGAGCTGGGTCCGGAGCGTACTTGCTACACAACTTCCTTACCTTCTTCCAAACCGCATACATAAAGGAAGTCGAGGTAATGGTATACACGTAGTCTTGCCAACAAATTGATTTAGCGTCGCGTATAACGCGACGAGCAACTAACCTTCCCCGCTTAAAATCCAAGAGACGATCTGAGGTCCGATTATATCGATAACGGCCTAATGCAGCACATTTCAAATTCACTGCATGGCACACGTAGGAGACTACCAAGGCACACATGTCTGACAATGCCTGCCTGAGGTTTGAGGAATAGAACATGGCTGCAGTCAAAAAGATCGAAAACTGGTGCACCAGCGCATCAACAGAGGATGAAGAAGGATCCCCACAAAAAGCGGTAAGATGAGAGCACAAGTCCCAATTTGTTCTTTCAAATTGCCAATGAGGGCTACGAGGCGTTCGGGAATACGCATTAAAAGTAAGAAGCATAAGAAAGTGATCACTGTCGTGCAAATCCGGGAGAACAGATTAAGCATAATCAAGTGCAATTGACGAGGAACAGATAGAAATATCAATGCAAGTGAGAGACTAAGTGCGAGAGTCAAAATGGGTGGGAGCATCCGTATTTAAAACATGAAGAGGATGAGAAGTGAGAAAAGTCTCCAACTGATCACCACGAGTCACAGTGGGACCCTCCCCAAAGATGGTGAGAGTTAAAATCACCTAACAAGATGGACGGCGGCAGAGAAGAGATCAAGAATGCAATATCCAGAATGCACGGGAAGGGGAGAGATATATAAAGCAAACTGTATACCATCTGTGCAAATAAATACAGACTGCAGTATAATGCAGCAGAGAACGAACAAAGAACTGTTGATACAGTATACCAACGTGCACAAGAAGCGCACTCTCATTAAATGATTCATCAGGAAAGGGATCAGAAAAATGCAACAGCTCATAGCCCAAAATGGGACGAATAGCTGAACGAATTTTGGGCTCTTGTAACCCGACATACTAGGGAAAACTGGGAGAGCAACACCTGGAGCTCTCCCCGATTACCCATGAAGCCACGAATATTCCATTGTAAAGAAGTCATTATTCGCAGACAGGTATGCCAACAATAAGAAGCGATAAAATCTGTTGGCTATTAGGTAGAAGGAGGCGCACCGATGTCCATCTAGGGTTTTGTCTTTGCAATATAGTCGGAGATAGCATCAAGAGGAATGCAAAGAGACTTAGGTTTATGAGACAGGTTCAGCTTCACAGGTGATAGGCGCGAAGAGGATGCAGGTGTGCTAGGCCTCGAAGACTGAGAAGCTAGCGGGCAAGAAGTAGAGGTAGGAGTAGGTAAGGAGGTGGGGGTTAGAGGGTAAAACCACAAAAGAACCAGATACGGGGTGACCCCGGAAGATACGACACCGGAGGAGTTGGTAGGTGGGGGGACCGCCAAGGTTGGAGGTGTCCTAGCTACTCACGAATAAGAGACAAGAGGAAGATCCCCCGGAAGGCAGAGCTAAGAGACAGCCAAAGCATAAGTAAGGCCTTTGCTCTCCTTAAGACAACGGATTTCTCGTTCATTAAAGATAGACCTGACATCGGCGGGAAAAAGAATGATGAGGGTCATTGCAACTGAGACAAGTGGGGGAAAGACTGCAAGATGTATCTGTATGATCCGCAGCACCACAGACCAGACACTGCTCTGCAGATCTGCAGTATTTAGCAGGGAGTCCAAAGCGCCAGCAATTTCGACACTGTTGGGGAGTGGGGACCACTTTACTGACCTCTAGGCAATGGCCTGTGATAAAAACTGAGGATGGGAGTTCACAGCAGTCAAAGGTTAAGTGGGCAATATTACTGGGAAAGCGCCTCCACCTGGTAGCAAGCAGGGCATATGTATCCACTTTGAGAATAGAAAGGTCCTGAAGGGCTAATTGCTCTAAAATATCGTCACCGCAAGACAGAAAATCACTCTGTACAATGGTATGTGGTAAACCACCATACCTCTGCAAGAATTGACAGTAGCGTGCTTGTGAACTGTGATTGGAATATTATCAATGGAAGTAATATGGGAAAGATCATGAGCTTGTTCTGCATTCTGAACTGTAACGATGCACACACCACTTTGAAGAGCGTGAAAGGATATATTTTGGCTAACGTGTCATAAAAGAGCTTTACCAATACTATGGTCAGAAAGATAATCAGTTGGAGATGTCGGTTGTACGAAAAAGAATTTAGTGCACTGCGTACTTGCAAACATGGTGCGTAAGGGAAGTGGGTATCGCATAGGTCTTTTCTGGGTGGAATGAGCAGGCATCGAAGAACCGTCGTCAGCAAATGGTCTAGAACGTTCAGGCGTAGTTCCGTGGGTGGCCCGACCTGAGGTAGGTGGGCGATCCAAAAACTGTCTCACCATATTCGGGGAAGGTGGACGCATAGTTAAGGGTGTGCAAGAGGCAGAGGCACTAGATGAAAAGGGCAGAGCCCTTTGCAGCACCAATAGAAGTTACAGGTGTATGGTAAGAGTCTGGAGAATAGCCCAATAACGAAGCTGGGTCAGAACAGGATGTGGTAACAAAAAGAGGCCTGGGAGGAGGAGTGTTATCATGGAATGAAGAATCCATGATAGTGGGGAAAAAATGAGGGACAGCAGAGAGACAGTCACTAGAAGGCATGAAAGGGGCTGTCATCTGAGATGACTTCGAGTCTACGAGCAGTGCAGATGCAGTGTAGAACCCAAGCCATACCCTACCCTTCATGCCAGTAAACCAGCGCTCCAGGATAGCAACCTCACATCTATCGAGCCACCTCGGCAGGCAAAAGAGAGGGCGGTCGGAAACGCCTCCACAAAGCATGCTTCCTTCGGCTGCCACCTCCCAGAACCGACAGGCAGCTTCTAGAGATACACCCGTCACCTGCAAGACACCCCACCTACCTCTCGGAAATCCGGGAAGAAGCAGGGCACCTCCAGATAATCCCGATTCCACAGCAAACATCACACCCGAGGAACCTCACGGAGCGGGATGAACCTCGGCACACTTCCCCGTACCTAGAAATCATAATGCCAGAGGGGAGGTCCCCAGAGGCTACAATCGAGACGGGGAAAAGGAAGAGTTGGGAGGGATAAGGAAATTAAAAAAAAAGGTGGATGGGGAGGATGGGATAGGGAAGGGAGAATTAGGTGGTAATTAGGAAGAGACTCTTCGTCACTTCTAGGAGCCCCTCCCTTGAAGAGTTGTGTGACTATTCTTTGCGTGTGGAACCTGTGTTCTTTGAGTATGGAACTTTTCATATTGTGAGAGAGGGAACCTTTTTTTCTAGGTGTATAGGAGCCTATTTTCTGAGTGTTTATTCTTTCATTTTTTGAAGGATCTCATAAGAATAAATGGTTTAAGAAATTTTTTTAAGGATATATACTGTTAGTATTAGAACTGGGAGAAATTAAGTGTGTTAACTTCATTGGACATTCTGTGATTTTTCAAGTTACTTTCCATTGCTTTCGTGAGAAATTCTTTGGTTAACCCACCCGTTTCTTCAGGAAAAATAGTAGTGAAAGTATTCATATCATTTTGTACTCTGAAATAATTCC
Source organism: Cherax destructor (assembly GCA_009830355.1). Lineage (NCBI taxonomy): Eukaryota > Metazoa > Arthropoda > Malacostraca > Decapoda > Parastacidae > Cherax > Cherax destructor. Next base: position 215,003 of record WNWK01002077.1, read on the forward strand.
AGTTAAGAATTACAATAGCGATTACTCTGTAAATCACTGGTGACCATACTGGCGTCCAGTGTCAAGTTTCTCGAGGCAAGGGGGTAACGACATGTTATTAATGGAGTGAAGGGTTCTCCATGTATCTCTCCATCCTCCTGCTTTCAAAGAACTCGCTTCAACGAAACTTTCGTAGTTTTTTTCACCCATCTATAACTTTTCTGGGAAATCAGTGTTTTCCAGTATCCGTTTTTCATTCTAAATTTATCCAATTCGAATCAATTTTTTTCTGTAATTTTCGTCTCAGACTTTTCAACGCTATTTCTTCCATTTATTTATTGCGGTTATCCATTTGTTCATTATTTTCCATCTAATTCTATGAATTTTAAGCGAGTGCAAATTCAGTTCCTTCAACCTTTAAAGATTTATTTATTTATTTTTGTTTATTGTTCATATGGACTCTAGTATGGTTCATGGCATATATATACACTCGCAGTCAGGTCTATACTGCTACTGGGGAGGTCAAGATTCCCAAGCAGCTCTCTTATCCACTCAGCCACGAATGCCACATAAGCTGGGCAGCCTGGTTCACAAGCCATGTTTCTTTCCCAGCCCGGGCACGTCAGTGAGCCTTAAGCATAGATTCAAGCTATTTCAATCTCCTCCTGCATGTTCGTCCCCAGTAGCAGAATCGAGTCCTGCTGACTGTGATCTTTCTTTGTATATACCCGCTTGTTTCTGCGTGGTTTTATATTAAGAAGCGAAGATCCTTTAATAAGAAATGCGTGCGGCCAGCAATAACAGGCTGGTTGATCAGGCTCTGATCCACCACGAGACCTGGTCATGAACCAGGCTACAGGGTATACCCTCCAGGGATGCTCCAGGTAAAGAAGGGAAGAGCAGCTATAATTTCTTACCCAGAACATTCGACGTTTCAAGCCCAAGAAATTTTAACATTAAGATTCCCGAGTTAGTTCACAGTTTGAATAAATGGTTTTCAAAACAGATAAGTTGATAAGTGAGACACTTGTGCAACGTTGCTGTATCTTTATTCTGGAAATATTTCTCCAGCCAGTGGTTTCTTCAGTCCAGTGCATTGAAAGGTGGAAGATGAGAGGCTGAGGTAATCAGTCACTCCAGGCTGAGGGGCTGAGGTAATCAGTCACTCCAGGCTGGGGGACTGATTACCTAAACTCCTCTTCCACCTTTTTCTGCATCGGACTGAAGAAGCCACTGGCTGGAGAAATATTTCCAGAATAAAGATACTGCAATGTTGCACAACAGGGGGTTACTAAGACAGGGGGTTACTAAGACGGGGGGATTTACAAAGACAGCATAACCCAACAAAGCAATTTTCTCCATTTTAAGCCAACATTTTCATATTTCGGCAAATATTTGCATATAATAGCATCAGGGAGGACGTATGTTAGAGACTGGTTAGTTTTTCTCACAAAAGTTTGTTTTCCATACAAAATTGTTATCTAACGAAGCTATTCTCATGCAATATTGCAGTAATTACGCTTCGTCAATGTATTGATATCCTCTTTACAATACTATCTTCAAACTTCGTAATCGTGGATTAATTATATTCTGCATACATGTTTTTGGTCATTATTCCCAATAAAGAATCTGTAGAAATATATTTTTATCATGAAAGTTTATTTAAACTGGTCTATTTTCATCCTACTTCATCCTGGCACTGTCATCCTGGACCGCTTAGGCTTGCTAGGTGCCCAACTCCAGTTGAACAACCAATCTGACAAGGCAACAGTGCCTGTCATCTACTCCAGGAGACCTGATAATCGCCCAACGCCCTGTTCTTTACCACGCCTTACACCTCAGGTACAAGGGGCTTTTAGTGGTAAATAGATAAATGACTTTCACACTCCTGGGAAGACGATGTTTTCCTGAACCTACAATAATAACCAACTCTGATTTTTATATACCCTGTGAATCATACCCTATGGGAAATATGACCACAACTATTATTGTGTAACAGGACCCTATACATCTGTCGCATCCTGTTTGTGCTCATGGAGTGGTGTACCTCAAGAACTCGAGAGATGGGTTCACTTTGTACCCTGATGGGTCACATGCCAGAAGATGAAGCTTTAGATGTTGCAACTTTCATCACTTCAAACTCTGATATGTTTGGGGACGTTCATCGAGTATGTTCTTTACGAGAACACGACATGAACATGAAAAGTGTGTTCCAATCATGCAAGCGTCTGGAAAATAAGCTCTCAAGAACGAGACAATTTCTTCTCGTCAGGCAACTCAGTGTCCAGCTCTAGATCCTGTTCATCTGTGTCTGATGTTACCTAAACCAGACTGCACATATTGCAAGTACAGGAAAACGAATGATTAAATATTCCCAGATGGCTATCCGCTACCCAGGATCAATGGAATCATGTACCTTATCTCAGGGGCAAAGTACATCTCCAGGACTGACGTGTTCCACGGCTACTATCGAGTTCCACTGACACCCTGTGCTAAAGCAGCCAGTAGCTGCCGTGTGTTGCCTTTTGAGAGGCACAAAGAGCCAAGAATAAAAGGTCTCAACACTGAGGCTGGAACAAAATACACATCCCGCACTTAAGACACAATCTTACGACGGCGTTTCGGTCCGACTTGGACCCTTACCAATTCACACATTAACAAGTCCTCTGTAAGACATGCTAATGATTCCAGTCGGACCGAAACGTTGTCATAAGTTTCAGTCCCCTAAGTGGGGGATATATGTGTACACAATGTGCCAAAATCTTTTACAAGAATATTCACTACGACACATTGATTTTTTTATGTCTAGTCTTTTTTCTTCACGCCATAGTTGTGCAGAGTAAAAGTTGGATAGCCAATGTAAGCAAATTATGTCTATTGCTTGACCAGTTAGGTCGACGGCACTTCATAGTAAATATGGCAGATTGTGACTTCTCTCGAGATGCATTCAAGAACCATGGATCTGTAGTGGGGCAATCCACGGTGGCACCTGTGGAAATTAAACTGGCAATTATCATTGCCTATGAGATGCCCAAAACCATAATGGTGCCATCCATTTCTTTGGAATGGCTGACTGATATCACAGGTTTTGAGGCCTGGTTACAGACCGGGTCGCGAGGGCGTTGACCCCCAGAACTCTCTCCAGGTAAACTCCAGGTAATTACACTCGTATGGCGGCAAAACCATTAAGCTCACAAGCTCAATGGTACCATTTCAATGGACCTAAGACTGTGATGGGGATTTTTAAAATATAGACGAGTATTCTCTTCTTACCCAGTCTTTATTAATCCACAGATGGATGAACCGCTAGTCATCCATGCTGATGTCAGCGACCAGGGAGTGGGCGGACCTGTTTTCGCAGTCACAGACCCTACAACAGGTGGGCTACTGCAGGAAAGCACAAACAACTGGCATATCCCACCATCGAGGTGTTCGGATTGGTTCTTGCGTTGGAGAAGTTTGAGGATTATAGTGGCCACATCAGACACTTTCATCAATACCATATAAAACCGCAGTACGTGCCTCATCTCATCAATAAATATATGTCAAATTTTTCACGAATATATCAAAATGCCTATTAAAATATGTTTTGCATAAGAATGAAAAGGCACGTAATGTGTCTGCAAGTCGCAAACAAATGCATTCAGATTCCGTATTCTGACTACACATTTAAAGTCAGTAGTTCACTATTGTCAACAATTTTGTCTATTTCATTTGAATCAAGGCTCATTAGAATCACCTTTTCAACACCATCGGTTAAACGAATCAGGAATCCAAGTTCACTTTGGTTGCTGTTCTTTTTAGTAGGTTCTTGACAAGTGGAAAGAGGGTGGAGGGGTTATTTGACAAACTGGGTTGGTAATTAAATCATGCCTGTGCTCACAATTTTAATTTCATATTGATTACAGAAAATACCCACAACAAATTTTGCCAACCAGTCACCCTCATTGGTACACACAGTGCTAAGTCATTCATGAGAGAGTCTTTCCTTCTGTTTACTACGTCTAAGTTGCTCCATGTCACTTCTGCCTAGCACTGTCCAGGAAACTTTCTTCTCTAATTGAATTCTTTAGCAGATCCACTGATCTATTTTCTTGCACTTGTGAAGAGACTTTCCATTTGCATTACATGACTCTTCCTCTTTAATTTCTCTGACTGCTACAGTACAAATATATAATACATACAAAAAAAAAATTATATAATAATTTCCACACAGTCGGGCCAGGGAAAGTCAACATCGTTGACTATATTAGTCTTCTAGGCCTAGTAAGTTCCATTTCTCTTTTGTTTATAAGACCATAACATAAGAATGTAGGAACACTGCAGAAGGCCTACTGGCCCATACTAGGCAGGTCCTTATCAAAACCACTATTACCCAAAGCTACCCAAGAATTTAATCTCGTACCTACGACACTAATCAAACCCAGCCCCTCCCACTCCTATATTTGTCCAATCTCTTTTTAAAATTACCCAAGGTACGAACCTCAATCACCATACTCGGAAGATTGTTCCACGCATCCACAACTTTGTTCGAAAACCAGTACTTACCTATGTCCTTTCTAAATCTAAATTTATCCAACTTCAATTAGTTATTTCTGGTTCTTCTCTGGTTCTACATCCTCAGTACTTTATTAATATCACTATTGTTTATACCCATCCTCCACTTATACACTTCGATGATGTATTCCCTCTAGAGTGAAGATTCAAGGCTCTAAGAATCTTCATACGAGAGATTCCTTATACAGTAAATCATTTCAGTCAGTGAATCTATATACATCTTGTATTATTATAAACAAATAAAGCGCTAAACCGACAAGTCATGCAGCGCTGTGGGGCAGAATATAGTGCCGGGGCTATAAATAGCTAGGTGGAGAAGGGATCAGAGGTGAGGGGAGAAAAGCCCTGGAAGGGACGCTAAGGGCTGTGTGTCAAAGTTCGTACAGTAAAGCAGTTGCTGACAAAAATTAAAAAAGTGACCGTAAATCAAAGGCAGGACCGTCTGTAAGAAGGGAAGATAAGGTAAGAGTGGTAGGTAAGCAGGCGCCGTTGGAGGTAAATCTGCGAGATCGCTGGTAAACCGGGCAATTCACAAGAAAGTGAAGAACCGAAATAAAGACCTGACAAACCTCAGAGAAATAGTCGTTCCACGAGATACCCATGGGTAAGGCGGTTAGGGTCGATGCGGAGACGGGAGAGCACAGTCTCCCAAGTACGGCAACAGTGGTAAGAAGATGGCCACAAACCTAAAAGTGATTTAATAGAGTGCAATTTGTTATGGTGCATGTTCGACCACCATTGTTGCTAACGGCTGCGAAGATGGGTAGAGATAACTAAAATAATCCCTGGACGGAATACCTCTATAGGAAACCGGAAGATCACGTACCGGTGACGCGCACCAGCATCCGCATCCGCCTGTTCATTGCCCTGCACATCAACGTGTCCAGAGACCCAACAGAAAATGATGTCTGTTTTTGCAAGCCAAATGGCACAGCCATAGTTGAATACGAAGGACCAATGGATGATGGTAATCAAATTGTTTAATGGCCTGTAAAGCGATGAGGGAATCTAAAATGATCACAAATGCCAAAGGAGACATATATGAAATACGGAGAAGCGCTATGAGGATGGCATACAACTCGGCAGTAAAAATACTAGCGAGTCTAACATCGTCAGGTAACACCGCCGCAAACCCAACACCTTCAGAAGATTAGAACCATCTGTACAAACAGCGACGACATGAGCATGCGACCGGAAGTGATCGAGAAAAAGAGCGAGAAGTAGTCATAGAGTCATAGGTAGGAGAGCTTTGGCGCACAGCAGTAGGGAAGAACAGACACGAACTGTCGGAACCACACAAGGGGGAAGGAAAAGACAGATGCTTAACGAACATACAAGGGAGGCAATTGGAGAGAAGACCAGAGTGAAGATGAAGAGAAAACGGTTGAAGCAAGAAGGGTTGCTGAGCAAATAATGGGCTTCTACTAACGTCTGAGACCATCCTATACGTAGAAGGAACACGAAGGTCATGAGCACGGACAAAGTAACGAAGACAATGAGCATCACGACGATCAGCTAAGGAAGGAACATTCGCCTCAGCATAAAGGCTTTCAACAGGGGATAAACGAAAGGCACCAAGGCATAAAAGTAGACCCTGATGGTGAAGGGATCTAACTTCGAAAGAGTTGTAGGAGAAGCCGCAGAATAGACTTGGTCACCATAATCCAGCTTGGACAAGACTAGGGTGGAATGCAAACGGAGGAGAGTTCGGCGATCTGCTCCCCATGAACGATGCGCAAGAATTTTAAAGAGATTGAGCCGACCATGGCAAGCTGTCTTCAAAGAGCAAATGTGAGGTTTCCATGTCAACCAGCGATCGAAGAGAAGACCAAGAAACTTGACTATCACATTCTGGAATACGTGAGTCGTGTAAATACAATGAAATCTCTGGGATAAAAGGACGTCTAGTGAAAGTAATGAAATGGGGTTTCGTACTAGAAAATTTAAATCCATGATAAGTGGCCCAATGGGAAACTGTCAATCGCATCCTGAAGGGAGGCTGCTACCAGAGAAAAAGGGTAGTGCTAAGGACACAACCTTGTGGGACTCCCTCGGGCTGAACAAAGTCTGAGGAAAGTGAGGCGCCAACACGGACACAAAAATGTCTGTCAGATAAGAAAGCAGCAAGGAAGGTTGGTAGATTACCACGGAGGCTTAAGAAGTGGGCTTGTGCTAAAATGTCATACCTCTATATGGTGTCATATGCTTTCTCAAGATCAAAAAAGACTGCTAGGACGGAGTGTTTGTTAGCAAAGACATTTCGAACATACGGATCTAAGTGGAGCAAGGTTCAAAGTAGAGCGGCCCTTGCGAAAGCAATATTGGCGAGGAGAAAAACTATTTCGAGTTCACAAATACCATATCAAACGTCTATTCACCAAACGTTTCATCAAATTACAGACTACACTGGTCAGAGCAATATGATCATAGTGAGAGGTATCAAGCTCCGAGGTGCCTGGTATGCGAAACTGTAGGGCAATGGCAGATTTCCATTGTTGAGGGAGAACCCCTCACGTCCAAATAAGATTGAAAAGACGCAAAAGGACTGTAAGGGCTGCAGAATGTAGATGTTGTAGCATACTGTTATGAATATCATCAGGCGCAACTACCGATGACTGGCAAGTGGAAAGCATAGACTCTTAGCTCTAGGAGAGTGAAAGGTATGTTATACAGCACTTTTCTATTAGAAACTAAATCCAAGGGCAATTGCTCCTTGGTAGACTTAGGGACAAAGGTGAAGCCGTTGGGAGACACGAACAAGATAGATCCTAATTTCCATGGCAACGTCAAGAGGTTCCACAACACTAACACCAGCAACCTGCAAAACGGGAGCTGGGTCCGGAGCGTACTTGCCACACAACTTCCGTACCTACTTCCAAACCGCACACATAGGGGACGTCGGGGTAATGGTAGACAGTCTTGCAAAACACGTGCGTTTAGTATCGCGTATGACGCGGCGAGAGACTGCCTTTGCCCGCTTAAAATCCAGGAGACGATCTGAGGTCCGATTATAACGATAACTGTCCCACGCAGCACATTTCGAACGTACTGCATGGGTAAACTCAGGAGACCACACCAATGCACGCATGTCTGAGAATGCATGCCTGAGGATTGAGGAAAAGAACGTTACACTGCAGTCAAAACTAAGATCGAAAACTAGTGCACCAGCTCATCAATAGAGGACGAAGAAGGGTCCCCACAAAAAGTGTCAAGATGAGAGTATGTCCCAATTCGCTCGTCCAAATTGCCAACGAGGGCTATGAGTGGTAGGGAATATGTAGTGGAAGTAAGAAGAATAGGAAAGTGATCACTGTTGTGCATATCCAGGAGAACAGAGTAAGCGTAATCAAGTGCGACTGACGAGGAACAGATAGAAAGATCAATGCAAGAGAGACTGAGTGCGAGAGTCAAAATGGGTGGCAGCATTCGTATTAAAAGCATGATAAGTGAGAAGTCTCCAACTGATCACCACGAGTCACAGTGGGACCCTCCCCAAAGATGGTGAGCATTAAAATCACCTAACAAGATGGGCGGCGGTAGAGAAGAGATCAAGAATGCAATATCTGAGATACAGAAAGCACGGGAAGGGAGAGATAGAGAGAGGAAACTGTATACCATCTGAGCAAATAAATACGGGCTGCAGTATAATGCAGCAGAGAACTAACAAAAACATGTTGATACGGTATACCAAAGCACAGAAGAAGGGCGCTCTCATTAAATGATTCATCAGGAAATGGATCAGAAGAATGCAAGAGCACATAGCTCTAAATGAGACGAATAACAGCAGAACGAATTTTGGGCTCTTGTAACAACACATACTGGAGAAAAATTGGAGAGCAACACCTGGAGCTCTCTCCGATTACCCCTGAAGCCACGAATATTCCATTGTAAATAAGTCATGATTAACAAAAAGAAGCGATAAAATCTATGGGCTATTAGGGTCAGTGAAGTCAATGTGTGGAGGCAAAGGAAAACATGTAAGCAAGGACGAATCAGAATGCTGTGAAGGAGAAGATTGCTGCGAGGGTCGTGAAAAATTAGAAGGGGTAGAAGACAGCGCACCGGTGTCCATCGAGGGTTTCGTCTCCGCAATATAGTTGGAGATAGAGTCAAGTGTCTCAGCCAATACCATGACTTCAGAGACAGGTGAGGTAGAACAAGTAGAGATCGGAGAGACTATGGAGGGACCAAAGAGGTCTGAGAGGGGAGGGGAGTATGACCCTGAAAAGATGCGTCGGCAGGGGCAGAAGAGTTCTGCAGTGGAACAGAAGAGGAGATCACATGAGGGGGGTGAACCTCCACCTTCGTGTGAGAGTTAGAAAGGGGGTGAGAACTAGGCACAGAGGCCAAAAAGGAAAACTGTTGGGGAATTGTAAGCACCGTAGGAGTGCAAAGACACTTGGGCTTATGAGACAGGTTCATCTTCGCAGGTGACAGGCACGATGAAGATGCAGGTGTGCGAGGCCTTGCAGACTGAGAAACTAGTTGGCAAGAAAAGGTAGGAATACGTAGAGGGGGGGGGGTGTTCCAGAGGGTAAAACCACAAAAGAATTAAGAGACGGGGGTGACCCCAGAAGACACACCTGAGGAGCTGGTTGGCGGGGTGACCGCCAAGGTTGGTGGTCAAGTTACTCAAGAATAACCAACACGAAGAAGATTCTCCTGAAGGCGGAGCCGAGAGAGAGCCATAGCATAAGGCCTTCGCTCTCCTTAAGGAAACGGGTTTCTCATTCATTAAGATATTCCTGATATCGGCAGTAAAAAGGAGGGATGAGGTTCATTGCAATTGAACCAAGTGGGGGGAAGACTGCAAGATGTATTGGCATGATCCGCAGCACCACAGACGGGCACTCCACTGCAGATCTGCAGTATTTAGCAGGGTGTCCGAAGCGCCAGCAATTTCGACGCTGTTGGGGAGTAGGGACCACTTTACAGACTTCTAGGCGATGGCGGCGATATAAACTGATTAAACTGAGGGCGGGAGTTCACGGCAGTTACTATTAGTAACCGTATTGCAGTTTGCAACTGTTACATTACGCCTGTTTACAACCCCAGGAATTCGTCTTTCTATAAAAATGACCACATCTTAGTCAGTTTTCATAAACACATTTCACTACTAATTTTACTAGTAATAAGTGCGTCATTTTGATCGATATTTAACATCCATACTCCTGGAGAACAAGTTTTAATCTCAGAACTTTTAATTCCACCATTATCACTGGGCAACTGAGAATGTCTTACTAATGCAACACCTTTCACATTAAATATTGCAGTCTTATAAATGCATATAAAGACATTTACAATGTGCTCTAGTAAATCAAATGTAAGTACAGGTGCTACTGCAGGCTGCCTAGTCTCCACAGATATTACCCTGGCGAAAGTACTTAATAACTGCCTGATATTTGCTCGTCCAGGCTCAATATGAGCTTATTTACTTGGCCTAACAGTCAATTATATGAGTGAGCCTCGAGTAACGAAATTACATTTGGGATCATTTATGATCATAGGAGCACTGTTTAAAAGGTCAGTATTCGTACTGTTATACTACTGATTCAGGGATCATTGATTCTATCCGAAGGAGCAGAGCTTCAAGAGCTAGGTCGAGTGAGCAACATAATTCAGCACGACTGTTCTACACAGGTACAACGTTGTGAAGAATTCAGCGCTTCATATCACTACAGTATTCCACGCAGGAGGGTATATCCGTGGTGGTGAGCTATATGTAATCCAAGTGTATTAGTGTAATTAACAAAGTACAGTCGTATCACTCTCTGTACTTACCTCTGGCTGCTCCCTAGTGTACGAGTCCAATGAACTGCTTAATAACTCGTCTCACTCTGTGCACTGACCTTTGACTACTGACTCCCTCACACCACCACCCTCATGACTATGTTGCCTCACACCTCATTATTCTCGCTATATCTTCATTTAATTTCTTAATAAAAATAGCGTATCAATACGAGAATACACAAGCATGTAATTACAAGGTTTATGGAGGTGTATTTTGGTAAATGAGAGATTTTCCAACTGCCTCAGGCAGTGTGTCATTGGGCATACACATGACGTCACTTCATTTTCTTCAATAGACCTACAGATACATTTTCTTCCATTTATAAAGGTACTTTTGTCCTTTGTATTACGTGCCTTTTTCTGACCTCCTAATTTCTCTAACTGCCCAATAATAGAAATAATGAAATAAATGGTATGTTGATACTGACTAGATGCAGAGTTCAGGACATTAATTGTCTCAGGAAAGGAGACAGAGCAGGGAAATGGGGACAGATGAAGAACAGGACTATAGAGGAGTGTCTTAATAATAATAATATCTTTATTTACTACATGTACAAGGTATACAAACCATAGCTGACATACTGCCCCTTGTTATGTAGAGCATTTCGGGAAATTAGGTCAGATTTGTCCCAGGATGCGACCCACACCAGTCGACTAACACCCAGGTACTCATTATTACTGATGGGTGAACATAGACAACCGGTGTAAAGAAACACTTCCGATGTTTCCACCCCTTCGCCGGGAATCGAACCCGGACACTCACCGTGTGAAGCGAGAGCCTTTGCCACCATGCCACGGGGTCACTTATGTTGTAGAAACAGCGCCAGGGCTTAAAGCCAGTAGCTAAGCGTCGGTAGACGGTGATGGTGATGACAGCTGGAGCTTGGGAGGACACTTCAGCAGGGTAGTGTAGTGTTGATCAGGAAACTTATTGCGAATTCATGGTTGAGGATCCGTTCTTGAGTCTTGTGAAGGCTGTTTAGGTAGGTGGTATAGGCCTGAGGGAATGTCTTTCTCGCTGTGTTTTTAAACGAAATCACTTGGTTTATTGTAATGTTAGACGGTACCAGGCGAATTTTACTGTACTGTTGCATTATCTTCTGTATAGTTTCTTACAATACATGGTACTACTATTTGAGGGTATGGTGTAAAAGCCTGGACAGACGGCAAGCATGTGGTGTGGGAATACACGTCTCCACATTGGCTGATACCTATCTCCAATACACCAGGGAGGTAGGAGGGACAGCTGCCAGCTTCAGGGAGTCCCAAAAGTCTAGAAAATACGTTGAACTTGCCCATCATTATGTTTATTCCCATAGGCTCAGAACCCTTCCCCATGGAAAAAAAAGAGTGCATCAAATTCCTTAAGAAGCTAGGCAAAAGACTCAACAGGATAACTAGGGATCCCAGGACAGCTAGTTTTCTAATCAAGCTACTCAGCGTGGCGGTTCAGAGGGGTAATGCCTGTGTATCCTGGGTACGCGCCCCAGCTCTGAGGAGCTGGATGAGATACTTGCATTGCAATCTGTGATAAACATGTAGCAATATGCACTTGAAATGTATCCCTCAAACCTCATGTACTGTATATGTATATACAAACAGAATGCAGATGTTATATACACAGACTTTGCAAAAGCCTTTGACAAGTGTGACCATGCTGCAATAGCACACAAAATGCGTGATAAAAAAATAACAGGAAAAGTTGGTGGATGGATCTATAATTTCCTGTTCCACAAGGCACAGTACTCGCTCCCATCTTGTTCCTCATCCTCATATCGGATATAGACATGGATATAAGCCACAGTGCCGTGTCTTCATTTGCAGATGACACCCGAATTTGCATGACAGTGTCCACCATTGAAGACACTGCAAGACTCCAAGCAGACATCAACCAAATCTTTAAATGGGCTGCAGAAAACAATATGAAGTTCAATGATGAGAAATTTCATTTACTCCGATATGGAAAACGTGAAGAAATTAAAATTTCATCAGAGTATAAAACAAATTCCAACCACACAATAGAGTGTGGTCACGTCGGAGAATCTCACCTTCAAGGACCATAACATTGTAACAATCGCATCTGCTAGAAAAATGACAGGATGGATAATGAGAATATTCAAAACCAGGGATACCAAGCCCATGATACTTTTCAGGTCGCTTGTTCTATCTAGGCTGGAATATTGCTGCCCACTAACTGCACCTTTCAAGGCAGGTGAAATTGCTGAACAAGAAAATGTGCAGAGAACCTTCACGGCACACATAACTAAAATAAACTACCTCAACTACTGGGAACGCTTGAAGTTCCTAAATCCCTAAATCTGTACTCCCTAGAACGCAGGTGGGAGAGATACATTATTATATACACTTTAAAAATTCTAGAGGGATTAGTACCAAACTTACACACGAGTGTCACTGCTTACGAAAGCAAAAGACTCGGCAGACGATGCAACATCCCCCCAATGAAAAGCAGGGGTGCCACTAGCACGTTGAGAGACAACACAGTTAGTGTCAGGGGCCCAAGACTGTTCAACTGCCTCCCAGTATACATAAGAGGGATTACCAATAGACCCCCTAGCTGTCTTCAAGAAGGCACTGGACAGGCACCTAAAGTCGGTACCTGACCAACCGGGCTGTGGTTCGCACGTTGGAGTGTGTGCGGCCAGCAGTAACAGCCTGGTTGATCAGGCCCTGATCCACCATGAGGCCTGGTCACGGGGGCGTTGACCCCTGGAACTCTCTCCAGGTAAACTCCAGGTATACCAGCAATGACTCTTTTTAAGTCTTGTGTACTATGTAATAAAATATACCTATTGGTAAAAAACACTACAATATGGGGTGGGAGGTGAAATGGAACACTTAAATGGCTTCAGGAAGAAATCCAAACATATTTCCTCGTAGCCTTTATATTCACTTCTCGAGGAATGGATCCACAATTTACACTAGAGGTGTTAATGTGCAGTTTTATAACGTTGTAAGAGAAGTCCCTCTGCACAGAAAGTATGGAGATGGAAATGATGAAAGTCCTCTTTCGGGCCACCCTGCCATGGTAGGGAAACAGCCGATTCAATCAATATATATATATATATATATATATATGTATATCAATAACAACACTGCGACTAGGGTCCATGATTCAAACCCATGTGTTTGCCTCCCATGTGGCAGAGTAAATTACACATGACGCTCTAACCCACAGACCGGCAATCCTGTGCATGCACCCAGCACGCTAGGTGCTCCGGATCCGAGGACATACGGTGGTGTGGGTGCCTCTGAGCTAATTTCATTCTATTTCCCGTTTGGTGTACTAGCCTCACAAGCAGTATTTTATATTATTGTAACCACGAACGAGTGGTATTGAATCAATAACAACACTGCGACTAGCCGAGGATTCGAACCCATGTCGTTTTGGCCAGACCCATGGTGAGCAAAAATCATACATGACACTCTAACCCACAGGACCACGCAATCCTACAAGAATCCCGCACCCAGCACAGCTAGGTGTTTTATCGTGATTGATTAAATATCACTCGTTCGTGGTTACAATATGAGATATACTGCTTGTGGAGGCTAGTTCACCAAACGGGGATTAGAATGAAATTAGCTCTGAGGCACCTACCCCATCGTATGTCCTTGGATCACGGTACAACACCTAGCTCCGCTGGGTGAGTGATCTTTACAGGATTGGGTGGTCCTGTGGGTTAGAGCGTCGTGTGATTTTCGCTCACCATAAGGTGGGCCGAAACAACATGGGTTCAAGCCTTAGGCTACTCGCAGTGTTATTGATTAAATACCGCTCGTTCATGGTTACAATACGATATATATATATATATATATATATATATATATATATATATATCGTGCCGAATAGGTAAAATTGGTCAATTAGCAAGAACTCATTTAAAATTATGTCCTTTCTAAAATTTTCTCTTTTACGTTTAAAGATATATATTTTTCAGTTAGAACCTTAGAAAACTTACCTAACCTTATTATTACAAGCGCAGTTTAATGCCTAATCAAAGTTTATAATAATTTAATAATAAACAAACACAATGAAATATATTTTTCTCGTTAGGTTCAGAATGATTTTTGCAAAATTATTGCATACACAAATTTTCGCTTGCCTTATTCGGCAAGATGAGCGTTGCTATTTAAGCCAAAACTGTGCCCTGGAGGTAGATTTGGAGTTCCTTTACCCTGAAGGAATTGTGGGAATGTTGCTGTTTGGAGGGTGTTCTGAACTCTAATGCCTGGATAGTGATAGAATGAATGAGGTTGAAAGTGGTTCTTCGCTTTCGGGTCTGGTTGCCTCAGTGAGACACGGCTGGTGTGCTAAAAATAATAAAAGTTCCAAATCATTTTGACAAATTCAATTTATAATTTATTCATGTTATTTATTATTATTATAATCAAATAGAAGTGCTAAACCACAGGTGTTATACAGCGCTGCAGGTTATTGTAGGATGCAGGGAGAGTGGGTTGTAAGAGGAAGATGGACGATTAGTAGGGTATGGAGTGCAAGATGACGGTGGGTAGTGCAGGGGTGGAGGGTAGCAAAAGATCGAGGTAGAAGGGACTGAGGGAGGTGCTAGAGGTATAATCTTCAGAGTTTGTGTAGTAAGTAAGTTTCTGTCAAAAAGTCAATGAGAGAGTCAGGATTAAAGGAGGGTCCATCTGCAAGAAGGGAAGGTAAAGAAAGGGCCGCAGAGCGAAGACGTCGTTGGAGGTAAATTCTGCGTGCTCGTTGATAGAGTGGACAGTCCAACAGGATATGTCGACAGACACTGGAACCTGACAATGCTCACAGAGAGGGGCAGGGAGCCTCTCCATGAGATACCCGTGAGTAAGACGAGTGTGGCCGATGCGAAGACGGGAGTGTAGTCTCCCAACCTCGACATTGGTGACAAGAAGAAGGCCAGAAACCTATAACCGGTTTAATAGAATGAAGTTTGTTATTCAGCAGGTCAGACCAGCGTTGTTGCCAACGGGTGCGAAGGTGGGGAGCAATGACCGCAAAATAGTCCGTAAAAGGAACACCTCTATATGAAACTGGAAGGTCATGTACTGCTGACCGCAGCAGTGTCTGCCTGTTCATTGCCCTGTACGTCAACATGACCAGGGACCCAACAAAAGACAATATCTTTATGCTTGCTAAAGATCGGCGTAACCAAAGGTGGATACGAAGAACTAGGGGGTGGGTGTATCAATTTTACGGATATCCTGTAAAGCACTAAGGGAGTCTGAAACGACCACAAATGGTGATACAGGCATAGATGCAATACGGATAAGTGCCACAAGACTGGCATACAATTCAGCCGTAAATATGCTAGCCGAGGGTAATAGATGCCCTCAGTACGACGCTGTCTGGAAACACTGCTGCGAATACAACGCCGTCAGATGACTTTGAACCATCAGTGTATACTGCGATGGCATGGGAATGAGAACGAGAAATGGTCTAGAAAGAAAGAGCGAAGCCGCGGTAGGAAGTTGGGCTTTCGGCAAGGTAAAAGGAATAGAACAGACACTGACAGCAGGAACTTCCCAAGGGGGTAGAGGAAGGGGTGAAGCCACATGAACATATAAA